>JAXBDA010000263.1:0-98761 GCA_036023075.1 Gaultheria prostrata | reverse complement strand
GGCCCCGATCCCTGGTGCACTCCGCCCTGGGTTAGTATGGCCGAGACTGTGACGTTCCGAGCCCTCGGCGAGGCTGCCAGGCGTTCCCCTGCGCGCTGCCCTCTGCCCTCTGCCGAGGACGGGCTGGATGCCACTCCTCTCTCAACTGTACCCCGATTTCGGGCTAAGTCCATGGTATCACGTATTTGGCGATGGTGAACCTTGCAGTGGGTAGAGGGCTAGACGGATCATGGTGAAGCCAGCCGCTACAGGTTACATCAAAGGATGGAATCAAAGAGACACCACAGGTGATTGTAGTTGTCATCCTCTAGCATAGGAATGTCAATAGGCCAGATTAATCCAAATCCGACTTATTCGATTGGATTTTGATTATGTTAGATCGGATCAAATTAAGTCCGTCAACAACTCGGCTAGGAGAACTACGTAAAAATCTATCTGACATTATATTTTTCTTTCTCGCTTATTAATTTTACCTGTGTTGTATATTTGTTGGTTTGGCCGGTTACTCAACACTCATTCCTAATGTACTATTCCACTAATTGAACAAAACAATTTATAATTTTGATTCATTTTCATCATCCCATGCACAATTTTTAGGGCTTTTGACATGATGCACTAATATTGAGGCGGACATTGCACCTATTTTGATGTCGTCCGCCATAGATTTTTTTTTAATTATAAGGAGTCAAAATATAATTCAAAATGCTCAGTTTATTTGTTAGGTTGTGCCTAAATTACTGGAGTACTCTTTTTATACTCTACATGGTTACAAGAACCATGGTTAAGTATACAATTATTTAACATAATTAATACCTTCTTAATAAGTTAGTAAATAGTGATGTAACGTTCGATCCTTTTTTTCCTATTTTGATTTCTGTTTAAATGTCCACGACTTCGTAACCCCTAAATTAGCATATGTTCTTTTAATGTCAATGCATCTATATTGAGACGGACATTGCACCTATTTTGATGTCGTCTGCGATGGATTCATTTAATATAAAAAAAAGTCAATATATAATTCAATATGCTCAGAACCATAGTGACGCATATAATTATTTATGCTAACTTATAAACATAAATCCTTTTTTTCAATTTTGATTTCAAATTAATTATGTTCACGACTTCATCACCGTTAAATTAAAATTCCGACTCCGTTCCTGCTAAATTTTAAAACCCTCTTGTTTCCCAATAGTGAATGCATTTAGAGACAATTATCTATAACTAAATGATTTAAAGATGATGGAAGGTGAAAGGCCAAAAACCAAGATCATTAATTAAACTTTAGCAATCCACCAACCAAATCTTGGGGCCAAAAACATTTAAATCCATTGACCCTGATTTTGTTCAATATTGATAGAGAAAGTACAACTCCCACATGTATGTTACAATATTAGTAACATAAAACGTTTTTTTAATTTTTTTATTTCTCTTTAATAATTATAATAGTTTTTTCCTAATTGATTGCCAGATTAACCAATTTAAATTCTCCCAGCTATTCCAAATGGCTGGTGGGTACTATTCAATCGATACATACAAAGAGAGAGAAGCAGATTCACTTGATGGCTTCAGTCTACTAGTGAGCAATTTTTCAGTAGCTACTGAGCACGTGGTACCCAGTCGGTGCATCTCGGCTGTTCATTTTGGCTATGGACAGTCCTGATTTGGAGAGAGAAAAAGGAGAGAGAAAGAGGAGAGAGAGAGTCTTTCAATCTCGGCCGTCCAATACACGTTTGGACGGCTCGGATGCAATATTTGGGTACCATATAGGCTCGGCCACGTGGTACCCGTTAGGTACCCAAATTTTTTTTTCCTATTAGTGACAGCTTGCTTGATGATTTCATCTAATAGTTACAGCTGTTCTGCCCATTTACATTCTTCTTATCTCCATGCTGAACAATCGGAAAATATTACTATGATTTTACTACTATAGGAGTAGTATTTTTCTCATTCAAAAAATTAAGGCTGATAAACGAGTCAAACGAATTAAGCAATTGGTTGTGTATATTGAATTTCAAAACATAACGAACTTAAAAAATGTATTCATGTATGGCTTGTATATGTTGCGTGTCGATCTCAAACGAGTTTTAATTGAGGCGACCGCATGCTGGTCTAGTAATTTGAATTTTATAAACACCATAAGTCGTATGAGCCAAACAGTATATTGTTTACTTGTTTGAGCTTAGAGTGTACGTTTAGCGAGCTCCAAAACATGTTCACCACATGATTTGTTTATGTAGTAAATTGACTGTGAATAAATGAACAAACACGAGCTCAAAATATATAGTAGATTGGTCCGATTATATTGGTGATTTTTTTAATTTTTTTTAATTTTTTTTTGGCGAAAGAGAGAATTCATTTCACGAGAAATGCTATTACAAACTACCGGATATATGGACAACAGAATAAAAATAACATAAAGACGAGAACAAAATAGAACCAAAACAAATGAAGAATATATATCCAGCGAGAGATTGCTACGGCAGTCAGATGTCTGTGATCAATATATGATGTTCATCTGCTGCTGTCACGGTAGTTCCATTGTTCCTGTCACGGTAGTTCCACAGTTCCACGGTCAGGCATCGTACAACTAGATGACTTAGGCCAAATACGGAGCTCCAAAATCGGGAGAGAAACTGCCGAAAAGAGTTGCAAGAGTGGATAGAGAAAGAAACTGCTGCGGATAATTCATTTTCGTCTGTGGTGATTTCCCTTAGCTTATTTGCATATGAAGCAACTAATTTAATACCCCTACCCAAAACACCTCCACCCGAACAACTAATTAATTGAACCAAATCCGAACGCCAACCAATTAGACCACCATCAATGCAACCCCCGGTAGCTCCAAAAAACCAGAAAACCAAAATCAACCACTCCACAATTTAATACTCCTAGAAACATTTTGGTGCCAATCTGTAATGCTTAAACTCAACTCCCTCTCTGTTTTATTTGGCACACACCCCAATGTTGTGGATAGGTTATTTTATTTTATTTTTATTTTTGGGCTGAGTTGTGGATTGGTATATGACGCCCCACTGTGCACCCCATGCGCAACACTTGTTGTGCACTATCCGGGCCGTCCGTTGCTCGGATGGACAGCTCAGATCTCACCTCGGCACCTTTGATCTGAACTGTTCATTATCGTGCGTCCAAATGAAATCTGGACCATCCATCCGAGTAACGAAAAGCCCGAATGACACACAACACTTGATATGCATGGGGCTGCACATCAGCAACCCCAAATCCCCACAAAAGTTGCCAAGTGAGCATAGGAGAGTTAGGTATCTGGATATCACATGGATTATGTAGCACCGACATTCTCCCGACACAACTTACTGATTGATAAGGTAACGTGTTACAAGTGTTTTGCCCAAAAAGAAGTTAACTCGAAATGGTAGTTAACAAGAGGGTGCAAGATCACCTGTTATGGAAACCCCCTGTTACTCTGTTGCAGGGGGAGGTTCGACCGTTGGATGATGAATTTTGATTTTGTATTTAAAAAATCTGTATGTGATCCAATGGTCCAAAATTCCCTGCAAAGAGGAACATGGGATTTTGGAACAAGAGATCTGAGTTAACAAGAGCTTTCTCACTGTTAACCAACAAAATAAATTGCAAAGAAATAATTGCTACAACACAGAATAAAACAAGAATATGGATTTAAATGCAATTCACTTCATAGCAGACAAGGGCAACATATTACTGGAAACCAAAAAGAAAGAAAATAGTAACCGAGTTTAGGTCGCAACGCCGTTGACAGGTTAATGCATATTTGAAATGGGCAAAAAACTTCATTAGAAAACACCATAGTCGCGAACCAACTTGTTAATCTTTATTCAATGTCATTGAGGCAAGAATTGTATTTCATCCGGTTAGAAGTGTACCTAAAGAACAAAATGAACAATTTACATGAATTTCGTATAGAAGGAGGTTTTTTCTTAAAGTTTCTGCAGCCAATCCTTCCTCTGCTGATATTCCCATTAGAACATGTTATCAGGGATCCCAAATGAAGCAAACTCACACCAGCCTTGAATATCTGATGCTATGGTTGTTTAAATCTAGCCAATGGAATCTATGATTTATCAGAAACTGGGGAGTGTTAAAAATCGACAGCAATTGCAGCATAGGTTTAGATCCCAACACAGAGCTTCTTTGTCAATCAAATAAGCTATTGCGGGGGTGAAAGTGCATCAATTGCAGAATAGCACCAAAATACGATTGTCACTTGGTATCACCTTCCACCTCTGTTGTCACTGCTGAAAATGCTGTAAATATCGCTAGAGATTGCCACGGTGCTCGAAGACACGGCCACAAGTATCATCACCCATGAAACTAGTCTATCATTCTTTGTTGCAATTCCACTAGTGTTCCTGCATAATGTCAAAACAAAAAACAAATGACTATCAAAAAGGTCAAATAAACTAGAGGTGCTACGAACAATTCAACTAGGATATTCAATCTCATGTATAAAGTAATATTGCATATTATACCTATCAGAAAAAAGGTGATGTTATGTCTGTTCATCTAACATAGAAGGCTTCTTAGGTCATATAAACCTGAAGTGCTACACACAATTCAATCTCGTATACCCTTTAGGAAAGAGGTGATGTTCGACTGTTCATCTAATAGAAGACTTCTAAGTTCAAATAAACATGAGGCGCTACAAACAATTCAATGAGCAGACTCAACCCCATGTAGAAAGTAATGTTTGCATATTATACCTGTTGGAAAAGAGGTGATGTTATGACTATTCATCTAACATAGAAGACTCTACAGTTGTACAAACCCGATGTGCTACAAACAATTCAATCAGCAAATTCCGTCTCATGTAGGACGTAATGTTTGTATAGTACATTGAATCTAAGCACTTGGACCCCTTTCATTACACCAACTTATACAAATTCAACCTGGTAAATACAAGAATGCCAATCAAGAGTCCTTTATTCCTATATCTATATTCAGGTAGCTATGCTTTCTCTTTAGTTAATCAACATTAGAAATGTTGCAAGAGGTTAAACTTATAAAGGCCAGAGAAGATGTGTGAAAAACTTTTTTTTATTTTATTTTATCAAGATGTGTGGAAAAACTCAAAAGTGAATTTAACCAGGTGAAAGATGTGTGAAAAAACTCAAAAGTGAATTTAACCAGGTGAACTCTTTTCCTAGAGCCCTGCCCCTGGTTAGGTCATCGGTTTGAGTAGAGGTATCTACAATTTTGTTATTTTGAATTTCATGAGTCGACCATGGCGGAAGAGTTTATAACAAAGATTAGAGAGGCATTGAAGATATGTATGATGAATATCGAAAGTTCAAAGTAGGGAGTTCATTTTGTAGCCAACTTCTATTGACGGGGAATTCAACATCCATGTCTAGAGGTGGGTAAATTGTATCTCGAAATCCAAGTTTCAAAACCACTTGGAAGAAGTACACACTGATGGAGGAAAGTCAGATGGATAAATACTTTGGAAGAAACTTGTGAGAATTAAGCTTCAAGTATATGGTGCTTTCTGAAGTTGGTCGGGATGTTCCTGAATAAGCTTGGTCTCCTATTTCTAATAGGTTGAGGAAGTTAGAGTCGCTGTTTTGGACATAGGAGCTGCTGCTTCGTATTAGTTTATGAACCGTTTTAGGTATTTTATGAGTTGTTTTAGCCTAGTTTTAAGAGTTTCTATAGCTGTGGTAAATTACTTAGTATTTTGTGGAATATATTAGCTTTTGATTACGAACTAAAGTTTCATAATCATTGAGTCGGTTGTTTTGTGGGCTAAATTTACAAAATTCAGCGACTCTATGTTTTTGGGGAAAGTGTTTCGATGCTAATAGGGTTGAATTGAGAACCGAACCAGCACCGGACAGTCCGGACCGGTCTTGCGGTTTAGTTCTGGTTAGGTTCAACATATATAATGGCTTGGTTTTAGTTCTCAATTTCCTTTATTACCGTTCTATATTGTCCAAATAACGTGCCTATTCGGACTGTTATATCTCATAAAATAATTATTAACAGGAAGACATAGGTAGAGCAAAAATGCGTTCAGTTGCAGCAGGATGGGCTCTTACTGGAACTAGTCCTCAACATTAAAAAAAAAAAAAAAAAAGGCTTTGTATTCGGCTCATGCAACGCCATTACAAAATCAGCCGATAACGCTTCTTTTGTCTACTCATGATGCTTCTTTTAAGCTTCGTAGTCAACGGTAATAATCTCATTGTAATCGTTTACAAAAATGGTTGTAAGAACGACTTGCAAAAACTTGCAAACTAGTCAGCACCACGAATCAGCTATTCTTGATTTTGAATCATTACTTGTAAAAAAGGAATACACAACAGATATAGTATAATCAATGGACTCACCTAAGGGCAACGGTGGCAGGAAAAATGAATCCGACGGAGACAGTAGCAGTTGCACCAGTGAACTGGAATGCGTCCCATATGCTAGGCACAAAATTGGCTCCCAGAAAAACGAAACCCATGAGAGCTGCTGTCACGGAGAAGAATCTCCGGTTGTCAAAAGCAATTGGAATGGCATATGGAAAGAGAAGGCCATCGAGGTTGAGCCGAAGGGAAAAGAACACCATTGGGAAAACAAGCATAAGGTGGATGCAATAGCTCACCCTCACCACATCATTGATCAATGAACTGTATGGGATGCCGAGATCGGCATCGAAATTGGCAAGTACATCATCCAGTGTGTGATTCCCAAATAGGAGAAATCCAAAGAAGCTGGTTGCGACATAAACAATTAAGCATAGTGTAATTGATGTTCGTACAATTGACTTCATCTGAGTGGGGTCTTGTAGTTCATTCTCTATCGGATGAACTGTAAACATCATGGGAACAAGCACAACAAAACAAGAATAAGTTAGATACATCTGACCTCCAAGTCTTAGCTTTCACAGAGACAAATATGCAACATTTTAGGCATCATCTTTACAAAAAAGATCAAGGACCATCCATCAAAAAGTTAAGTTGCAATAGATTATAGCATGCCTCACTCACATGCCACTGTTAAAAGGAAAAAAAAGTTGGGCACATAGAGTTCTCTTCAACAGCACATATCTGTGGGGATTTCTTTCTGCAGACAGATTGAAATGCTTAACTCAGCCGACGGAACGGGCATACCAAATTATGAACATGTTTCTCATGCACCTTCAGACAATATGCCCAATATCATATTGCCAAACAAATGATGTCTAAAAAGGAGAAAACTCTTTAATATATAACAAGAGATTGCTATAACAGTCTTGGAAATCATATTCAATAACTCCTCAGTAATTCAGTATTTTAGACCACTTGTAGTACAGAGATACTGCAAGCCCTGCTGCATTACCCAAAAACTTTACTTAAACTAGGCTTAAACAGCAACCCTTGTGCATCCTGGTGTTATAAGTAATCAAGAAGAGAGATCTTGTAAATTTCGCAAATCCTACCGAATATCCATCAATTACTTATCGCATTCTTTTGTGCGTAAATGAACCAAGATAATTTCAGATACTAAGTTACAAAACAAACATCACAAACTAGCCAGGTTTAAGTTCCACTTACATGTATAACCATTTTTGGACAAAAATGACGTATTTTGTTTTCAGGTCAAAAGGTTCCAAACTTTGAGAGGTTACAGAAATGTCCCGTGTTCGTGCTTTTCTGAATGGAAAGCAACAAAATGGGTGTGGAAAGTAGAACTCACCATTGTGATGGCAGATATAGGCAGTGACTACTATTGGAACAGTAGTGAAAAGCTTCCAGAAAGATGCCTGATCAACAAGTTCGGGCAGCAAACGCGGCATTCCAATGCTTCCATTTATCACTTTAACAATAGCTACCCCTGCTGTGATCACCACAAATACAACAGCCAATCCCACAGACAAGGCTGATGTATATCTCAACGAATCTGGTTAAAAACAAACAAACAAATAAAAAGCCAAAATGTTGTTAATTGCAAATATTGATAACAAGTACAAGCCAGCCATGCATCACTCATACCAATGCAGTTCTGAAAGCCTGTACCAATGGTTATGCAGAACAAAACCAGGTCTTAATAACATATTAACATGAAGTAAAGAACAAAAAGATACTTCAGAAATACCCTTTGAGCATGCAGAATTAAGGATAAAAGATGGCCTATTGATATGGACCCTTTGCACAAGAAAGAAATGGCTTTGTGATGTGATGCCTAATCGCAGTAACAGAACATAGTGTCGCAGTAACAGAACATAGTGTGGTGCATTTGTAGTGACTATTTAAAAGAATGTCAGTAAGAAAAAATGGAGATGATTGGAATCTCTAGATTCCATTTGGAAACCTGGTCTTCCCTAGTTATTTCTTGGGGCATGATACATCTATACCTCAGAATGGAGAAGCAGCATACGAAAATGTTGCCAATAGGACACACTGTCGACGAGAACATTGGTGTTTTTCAGGTTTCACCATGATGATCCAATAGCACCAACTACCAAGTCAAAGTAAGAAGGTGCATGCTTCTCATTTGAGCAAAGCAAAGAGATTTTCAGGAATGTAGATTGAGGAGGACAGCCACCAGAGCGGTGTTCATTCCTTCCACATCTCTTCTCTAACACATCATTTTTTAAATTTTGATGTTGGTCTGTTAAGGTTCCTTAAATGCTTAATTATAACACTTTAAGGGTCTAACTCGCGAAGCTCACTCAAGGAAATCATTAACCATTACTTGCTGAGGCAGAGGTGCCAAATATCCTCTGCTTCCAATTCATGCTCAATCCTACCGAAGGCATGCTATGGAGGGATGCATTTCAATAGTAAAGATAGTACTGAAAACAAATGAAAGGCGTGAGTAAAAACTAACCCACTCGCTTAAATGATATCAGAGGAGCAAGAACAATGAGGGTTGTAAGAAGCAGTAAGAAAGATCGTTTGATCCACCAGTAGTGACCAAACCATTCTTCCACCACGCCTGGATAGTGGACCCCATCTGACCATGTTCCAGACAATACGTCACCTGTTCACGAGCACACAAATTTCATTTACAATATAGTAAATTTGCTTTCACCAATTCCGGACAACTTGACAGTATGATACTGTAACAAATTTAAAGACACTCTAGCGGCGTAGCTAAGCACTTGGACCCAAACTCGTAAAGGCACCTGTAGTATTCATAAAGGCCCCATTTCATTAAGAGAAGTCTTTGAAGAGAGAAACAAATCCACAATTGGCTTGGAAGGAAAATATGAACCATTAATTGCCCTTATTATTCCACAAAATGGAAATAGTCATTTCTTGTAAGAAAATACTAATTTGCTTTCTTCTGTTATCTATCTGTAAGATTCTACCCTTATCTTTTTCTGTTGACTCCCAACTTTTTTCATACGGTTATAGTCGTGGATCACATTAAAGACCACTAATTCTTCTGACCCCCATGCCATTCATGGTATTTTCTCATACTTGCACTACCTATGATTTCTTTCTGTTTAATTGAATTATAAAACAAAAGAAGAAAATTAAAACAAGTCTCCAGATCAAACAGCAGTACCTGCTATAAACCCATGCCATTCATGGTATTTTCTCATACTTGCACTACCTATGATTTCTTTCTGTTTAATTGAATTATAAAACAAAAGAAGAAAATTAAAACAAGTCTCCAGATCAAACAGCAGTACCTGCTATAAACCCATTCAAAACTACTTGGTAGTAGTTTCTGCACAATTTAACAATTAAAAACCTTAAAAAGAACATTACTCCAAGTTCAACTCAGTATTCATCATGATCAACATTGAAATCTCGAATTTGCATATGAAATCTTGATTTTATGATATAGTACGTTTGCTTTCACCTATTCCACACAACTTGATCAGTATGAAACTGTAACCAATCATCATCAAATCTAAAGACTCCGTCGCAAACTCGTAAAGGCAGCTGTAGTTGTCATAAAGGGCCCTTTCGATTAATAGGAGAGTCTTTGAAGAGAGAAACAAATCCCGATTGACTTGCAAAAAAAACATTAACATATATTGGCTTTAAGTTTCTACAATATGTTAATTATCATTTCCTGTACAAAAATAGCAATTTGCCTTCTTCTGTAAGAATTAACTTGGTCCTTTTTCCTCTTTACTACAACCTTTCACATGTTTATAGTTATTGACAACAATACTTAAGACCAGCAACTCTTCCGAATCCCATGCCAATTCAAGGTACTTTCTCATACTTCCACTATATATGATTTCTCTTCTGTTTAACCGAATTATATAACAAAAGAGAAAATTAACAACTATCTCCCCATGAAGGCGAGCAATTACACTTGCGTCCACATCAAAGTACCAACAATCTCTATAGCTATAGACCCATACAAAACTAGTTGGCAGTAGTTTCTGCCCAATTCAACATTGAAAACCTTAAAAAGAACATTACTGAAGTTCAACCATTTCGGCTCCAACCATTTACAACCCCCTCACATACATGTGGGACCCACACACAATTATGGGTGTAGACTCCACGTGTATGTGTGGGGCTGTAAATGGCTGGAGCGGAATTGGTTGTACGAATAGCATTTTTGCAACTCATAAGTATCCCACATTCCTTTTGATAAATGAGGCCAACTTACACACACCTCGACTAACTTGGGGACCAATCCATCGTCCGGGGCCCAATTAAAGGCCAGGCCAGTGTGAACTTGACCACGAGGCCAACTAGTATTCAACAAAGACACATTCAAATCTCGCTTATGTAAATGAAAACTGAAAAACTGAAAAAAAAATAAAAAAAATTAGACCTATAGAAGAAGTCAATGATATATACCGATGATGATCATGTAAACGACGAGGGTACCGACGTTGTTGACAACGATACACCCCTGCAATAGAGTCCTTCCTACGCCACCAAACGCGTCTCCAACGAGTCCCGAATACGACGTCGCTTTGGAAGCCCTACTGAACCTCAAAATCATGTCGATCGAGGCCTCGGTGATAATCGCGCCGAGTAGGATCACGATCAGACCAGGGACCATCCCCAGCTGCTTGACGGCGGCCGGTAGTGCCATGATTCCGGCGCCGACGATCGTGGTGGAGAGGTTGAAGACGGCGCCGGAGAACGACGCGCCGTCGACGGCGGAGTCGAGGTTTTCATCGTGTTTCTCCTGGGGGAGGAGGTGGTGAGTGGCAGTCTTAGGGCTCCGACGGTGTTTCCTGTCGATGAAGGGCATAATGGTCTTTTCGGGGGAGTAGCTTTGTGGGGGCCGTTTTGATTAGAGAGATTTTAATCCGGTTTTATTAGAGAGCTTTTTGGCGTTGGAAAGGAATAAAGGAAAAAGGCGTTACGAGCATTTAAGCGGGAACCGACGTGGCAACGATTATTTTATTTTATTTTTTGGGATGACGAATGAAGGATGTTGAGTAGAGGCTTCATTTTGGTATATTTTGGAATAAAATTTTGGTTGTTTTTTACCAAGTCCATTTTTATGTATTTTCTTATAACTTTCAATAAATTCGTATAAAAATATTTTTATTGTTTGTTTGTCTCAATGATAGAAATCAGAAAAGCATGGAATTTTTTTGGGAAAAGATAGAGAATTTTAGTGTCTTTGAAAACGTCATACATGAATTTTTTTTGAACTTTTATCTATATTTTGGTAGTTTTATGATTCTCTTTGTTGATACGAACGTTGTAATATAAAAAATTATGATGAAAAACTAGAAATTTTTTTTTATTAAAATTTAAATAATACCAAATTTCTTAACAAAAACTAATTTAGTTCAAATGCAGTACGAGTATGAAAACTTTTATGTTACAAATATTCTAAAACTGCTCATACATCATAACATGTTGACTTCAGGTCCTCAAATGAGAGATGAGAGAAGTGAGAGGGACATCTCACTCGTTTTTTAAGCTTAGTGTGATGGGCCATCAGTAATCGACAAGTATAGCAAGAGAGGCATTATCGAACAAACAGAGTGAGAGATAATTAAATCTCTCGTAAGAATTAAATTCCCGAAGTTTATGAAATTTGGTTCACATGTCTCAACCTCTGTTTCACGGTGCTATATTATTTTTTTGGCCCTCCAAACACGAAAATGATAAATAGAAAAAACATTAAGGAAATTTACCTTTGCCATTCCAAATTTCTACCTTATGTGATTCATTGATCTCTCTCTCTTTCTAGGAAAAAACTGTACATGCCGCCTAGTTTTCTCTCTTTCTTCCCCTCCCTCCCCCTAGAGTTTTCACCACCCTTACGCAACGACGGGAGGGGAGGGTTGTACCTTGTACCCTTAACGGATGTCGTTCTCTCTTTTAGACGTATTTATAGGAATTGGCGAAATCTTTTTAGTGCTATTGATTTTATTAGAATCAACTCTATAACGTTAAGAGAAAACATTCTCTACACCGCCGGCCGATGTAAAACCCCCCTTTCCACCACCATCATATATGGGTCCCATCGTGAGTTTATTTTTTTATCTGAACCGTTCATCTTGTAGTGGCCCACAGAGTAGTGCATCCATGCAAAATACCATTTTGATCGGACATCGATAGATATATGAAATTTTAAATTTTATTTTGCGAAATGGACGGTCAAAGACAGTTTAACTTTAAAATCTATGACCGTTCATTTTACAAAACCAAATTCAAATTCTGAAATACCAATCGATATCCGATCAAGTTGATTTTTGGCAGGGATGCAATACTGTACATGTCCTACAAGATGAACGATTCAGATCAACAATTAATACACCATGAGGCCCACAAAAGTGGTGGTGGAAAAGAGTGGTTTTACACCAGCGGTGTAAATACATCTTCTTGTAAAAAATTATGATGAAAGCTAAAAAAAAGTTTACTACTAAAATTTAATTAATACTCCCAAATTTATTAACCATAATTAATTTAGTTCAAATGCACTACGAGTGTGAAAGCTTTTTTGTTAAAAATATTCTAAACCTACTCATTCATACATAACATAACATGTTGACTTCAGGTCCCTCCAGATGACAGATGAGAGAAGTGAGAGGGACATCTCACTCATTTTTTAGGCTTAGAGTGATACGATACCCACCCAAATAAGGGTGTGTTTGTAGCATTTCCCTAAAGTTATACATCATGTTATACAATACCTTAACAAAAAGTAAGAAGGATATAATTTGCATCACAATTGACACCAAAAGATAACTAGTGTAAAATAGTGATTCTGGGGTAAAAAAGAAAAAGAAAATAGAGATTGGAAAAGATTTGGTGGGAGAATTTCCATATATGTAGAAAGAAAGTTAAAAGTCCATTTTGGAGACTTCAAGTGGAGTTGGGTTGGAGTGGCTTTAAAGTTTTGGCTCTCCAAAATGGAGATATGGAGATGGGTTGGAAATGCTCTTATAGAGATTTTAAGAACCAAGATGCTCTTAAAGATTTTAAGAATACAATCTCCACATTCTCAAATCAGGCTTACAAAACTAGAATCCCAAAAGTAGTCCAGAGGTGTTTTTAAATTATCGTTTTGACCTCTCAATTTTTTACTATGATTATTTGACCCTCACATTTTAACGAACGGAATTACACTAATACCAAAATATCAACTCCTATTGCAGACTACTCCCTCCATCCTAAATTGCTCACCCTTTTTGAGAACAGTGCATCTCACACGCAAAGTATTCAAGTGATATCCATCCTAAAGCATAAAGCTGCCTCTGCATGTAGAGGACGCGGATACCTCTAATTGGCCTCTTCTAGAAAATAAATGGTAAGATTAGTCCCCCAAATTTTGTCAGACTACGCATAGATTGACCCAAACATCTTTAGGTTATCAAACCAAAATTCTAAACCCGAAGAAAATAAAATGACTAATGGTCATATGAATCGTACCCATTGCCTACCAAAAGGGAGAAGTCCACAAACAAAAAGGTATGAAAGCTTGCATCAGGTATAAGCCTACCCAAATTGTTAACGTCTTTCTATTTTTGTTGAATTTGGTTTTAGAATTTGATTTTCTGCAAATGGTCATATCTACCGAATTTGGTTTTAAAAAGTGTATTCATTTATGCGGGTTTTTTTTGTGGTTGTAGAGTTTTGTTGAGTTAAGAGTAGTGAGCTATTTTCAGACCTAGTTTGATTCTAAAGCCCGCAGGTATTTTGAAGCCTGTCTGCCCGTCCACCCATTAGCCCGTTTGGACCTACCTGTCTGCCTGTTGGCCCCCATGGGCCTACCCGCCTGCCTGTGAGCCTGCTTGGGCCTACCCATCCGCCTGTTAACTCGCTTGAGCCTAGCTCATGGACTCGACCTGGGCTTAAAACTTTTTGAACGAAGTCTGACCCGTCCAGCCCGCCAAAATGAAAAGCCTTGCGGTGCACACAGGCGGCTGGGATTGACTAGAGACTTTGCGGCCTTGCCCGGCTGATGATGACCTTGGGTAAGAATAACCAGATGTAACTGGCAGGAAACAAATGATAATACCAAAACAATATAACGAACTACATTGGTTTGATTAGTCAAATACTTACTATATCATAGGAGTACAATGCAAGGTTGAGTTAGAAGCCACATTAACCATAATCTATGACTAGACACTTCAAATTAAACAACAAAACAAAAACATATTTAGAGCATATTTGGAAATCATTGCTGATTCAGACACAATTTTGCTTTTTGGTTATGTTGTGTTCAAAATTAAGCATATTAAGTCTTAATCAGCAATGACAACCAAACGGGGTTTCTGCAATGGTTATGGTTTTGGAAGCAAAGAAGCAACCCACAACTTCCCAACAAGCGAACTGCTGAGAAGAACTACCACTAACTGCTTACATATTATCAGCGTCATTGTTTTCTCTTTCTTTTGGTGTTCCTGGTTGATTTAGCCTCGCGATCACTTTGCGCTACCGGAGCTGACAACTTGGCTCCTATTGCAGAACTCCAAAGAGCTCTTTCCACATCTGATGGTATGAATGTATCCCCTTCCGCACTCAGTTCCTACAAAAGGCATTGCAAACCAGTTGCATCAAAGACCATGCATACATAATAGTCCATGAGTAGGGATAGATGTTCAAAGAATACTCCCATATGCACATATGTAAGGGTCAGATACTTGGTGGAAAGCATCTAAATGTTGACGGGAGAATTATATCTGTACCAAATAATTTTCCAAACCGAACCATCTTTCATAAAGAATGTCATTCTTGAGTCTCTCATCAAAACCCTGAAATTAGTTGAATAAATGGATCGGCATCTCACATCTGGTATTCATGCGTATAGTATAACAAATAAAAAATTGGACCCACAAAACTTGAAAACATAAATCTGATGTGCAAAGACGTGACACGCCACACAATCACAAGCCAAATTCTCCTCAATGTCCCTTGGACTGTATTTAGATCAAGAATTTGAGTATGGAAAAAGAAAAAGGAGTGGAGAAGTTTTAGGATCAAACAGTTCGCTGTTAGAGCCTTTAACCTCTCGACTTCCTTTTTATTTCTTTCCTTACCGAAATCCTTGATCCAAATACTGCCTTGAGAATGACTGGAAAAGAAAATCTCCAGAATGATTCTAACCATATAATTATGAGAGGCATCTGGACTGCGACACCACGTAATATAAAGCCATGTATCAGACAGAAAAACTCTAAATAGGGGTGAATACGAGATTAGTCATTGACATAGAAGATGTGTTGCCAAATCCAAAACATCCTAACTTAACAAGCATGCTCTGGGGTATGTGTGCGCGTGTCTGTGAGTGTCTGTGAGAGAGTGTACATTATTCCATCTCCCAATTCCAAATCAAAAGGTCTCACAAATGTGTACAGAGAAAGATTTTAACTACTTTGATGGTCCAATACCTTAAATTTTAGATTTTCTTAGACGATCGTATTGAATGTTTAAATAAATAGCGCACCATTCCATGTGCTATTCAACATAGCAGTCCAAACCATAGGACAAAAAACATAGAGCACGTTGTTATCTCATGAAAATTGAAGCATAATAACATAGAGCATGCTGTCACAGTAACTTCATAGTAACTTTTAGCCAATCAAAAGAATTCTTCATCCTAGTAATTTTCTCTAAGATCAAAAGCTATTCAAAGCAGGAGAATATGACCATAGAATCAGAAATCGGTCACTAAGGTTAGAATATCACAGCAACAAATAATTAGCAGCATCAAAATTGGTGGCGTAGGAATGTCAATAAATGTATAGAAGTGTTGTCACTCTACTGACGCTTAGCCCATAAATCGAATTTGCTGTTCACTATTGCTCTCGGCTCTACTTCGTTCAGCACTTGTTCCTTGATTGGGGAAAAAAATAACAAAACAAAATGGCAGTCTTTAACTTAATCCCACACAAAACACAATTGCACGAACAATTTTTTTTTTTTTTTTTTTCTGATGACCGAGTGTCCGGGCCAGCTTACGCGCACTTCAACTAATTCTCGGGGGAGACTAACACAGCAACCCTTCGCCATGGCCCCCCACTTAAATCATGGTTTGCCTCTTAGTTGCAAGAACCTTCATGTGGGTGGCGAATCCACCTTAGAACCTCGCTCCCAAGTCAAAACTCTCCTAGAACCTCGCTCCCATTGAGAAAGGAACTTGCTCCCAACTATGATAGAACCTCTTAGGCATACAAATCCCAAAAGAAACAAAAATAAAAAGGTATCAAGCAAGAGAAAAGACAAAGTAATGATATGATATTAGAAAAATATTAACTTAAAATTTGCTCAATTACTTTATATAACCATAATATTACTTAGTTACTAAGACAATCTTTGCCATTGACATGAATGACTCATTCTAATATTTACTTGCATTACATAGTTATATTTTCATGTATTATTCATAAAGGCTCCCCCTCCCAAAAGAGGAGCTTCCGGCTTCGTGCAACTAAGATATGGAGAATAGTTGGAATCTCATATTAAAAGTACACATAATTTTATGTTTTGCAATCTAAGAGGTAGTATAATATTTTCTTTTTGACATTTAACTACATTAAAGGACATAAAAATATTTACTTAATTTTTCCTAAATGCTCCCGACGGCGCTCCCACACTTCTATGATCATCCGCTCCCCCGCCCCCGCTCTCGCTCCCGCTTCGTGCAACTAAGGTTTGCCTCCGGGGAGAATCGAACCCTTGCTCTGACAATTGCATGAACATGCAATGGTCTCCAGAAATTATGGATAAGCATAAATGAGAGTACTAGGCATCCATTAGTTTAAGATGTACCTTGACTCGGTCTACTTGCCCCCTGTGGAAAAAACACAATCTGTTTGGAAGATCAAATTGTCATGAGCTCTGATAGCCAAGGCTGTCAGATAAAGTAAGATGAACGGTGATTTTTTATGCATTTGGTTCATTCATTTTCTACGTCACGCAACTGATTCAATCACACCTTCAACTATTGAAAATTCAAGCTACAATGGCTCTGCATTTAAAGTCCATGAACTCGTGGGCATCCACCTTCATATGGTGTATATGAGATAAGTCATTAGCAGACTCTTTTTATTTCTGAACTTCTTTGGCTCAAGTGAAGACAATTTGTTTAGGCAACGAAACAGGGGTCAGGTTTGGCAGGGCTTCCATTATACTCCTTAATTGCAAAAGTGCACAAGATCATGAATAAGAACATTGGAAAGCATGACTAAGATCTTTGAAAGAAAACCAGAATGCTTCACCATACACATCCATACAATTTCTATAGCGTCTCCTCCTTGACTTGGCCCACTCCATGTTATTTTTTTTCTTCATAACAAACCAGAGTTCTAAGACTATTGTGGCTTTGGAAGTCAGCTTTGGTTTTTCATGAACAATGATTCAGCACCAATGAATTCGTGCAACCAATCTCCAACTAAATTTTTTAACTTACTAACCACCAAGTGGCACCAACTCATCTAAAGCTTAAGCTGCTAGATAGAATGCTAACTTTATCGATAATATCATATCAAGGTCACCCTTTTCCATATTAGAGTA
This sequence comes from Gaultheria prostrata, assembly GCA_036023075.1. Lineage (NCBI taxonomy): Eukaryota > Viridiplantae > Streptophyta > Magnoliopsida > Ericales > Ericaceae > Gaultheria > Gaultheria prostrata. The sequence continues at coordinate 80,870 of JAXBDA010000263.1, read as the reverse complement.
TCACGTACGTGCAACTCACTCTATACATTTACAGTCTATAGCCAAGAGACAATAGCTTAACTGTTCGAGAAAGGGATAACTTAATTATTTATTCTTGACAATGAACATGGCACCATTTCAATAAAGTGGGATTACAGACATCACTCGTACCATATAAATTACCTACTATTTACCTCCACAATAAAGGGAACGAAGTCTGGAAATCTGAAGAGCTCTCCGAAGAAACGAAGCATAGTTAGCATGTCGACAAAACCGTAAGGGAAACATAAATCCAGCAGACATCATGAGAGGAATTTGGAAAGCTAAAATCACTGTGGGATGTTAATAAGAAGTGCAAAAACAACAGCCACTTCTTTGACAGGCATAAAACAAGAAGGCTGAAATCGGAAAAATCAGACAGAATATTCATGAAGCAATAGTAAGTACTGTCTCAATAACTCTCTGCTTGACATTTAATGGAGTAGCATGTGTTCGAAAGAGAAAACTGAGACTAAGTTTTCCACTTGCTAAAATGGGAAACTTTGAAATGGGTTGATTTTAGCACCTGATTTTCTCATTTGCTAAAATCACCCACTTGATTTTATGAGTTTCCCATTTTAGCAAATGGAAAACCAGGCCGCAGCATGCTACATATGAAACGGCATCATTCTCTCTTTACGCAATTGTGCTCAAACAAAAAAGGAAAGCAGTGCATTGCTAATAGCATTTGAAATGTTCAAATGCAAATACATTTCCATCAACATCAATGAATCATCAGAAAAAGAAAACCTCACCTTTGCTTTGGCCTGTAACTTATCCACAAACACCAAATACTGCTTCAATGTGTAATCTTTTGCGTTACCAAGTGCTGCAACCATAGCCTATTCCACCAAAACAAATTCATGTCAAACTAATCATTCATTAACACAACAACACCTCATCAAAAATCAATTCAGATAATTCAAAGAAAACTACAACTTCACCTCATCGGACATGAATGGCGTAACATCAGGCGCGTAAGCAGCCAGAACCGCAGAAGCAGTGGCCGGACCAACACCTTTCAACACAGTGAGCTCGGACACGGCTTTTGAGACATCAGGTAGAGATTGAAACGACTTCTGAGACGCTGATTTCACTACGGCTTCATCCAGTGACGAAACAAAGTCCAATAACCGCGGCCTGAAATTCAAAAACACGCAATCCACAATCAGAATAGACAGATATATTTACCGATATATAAGAGAAGTTGGCCTGGTGGTCAGGGTCAACAAGCTATCAACTCTTGTGGGCCTAGTTCATCCGGGCTTTGCTCTGGCTTTAATTGGGCCTCGTTACTGGACGAGATCAGTTGAGGTGCACGTAAGGCTGATAAACGAACCAAACTCAGGAGTTTAAGCTGATGTTCGTTGTCAAAAGCTCGCTCCAGATCGGTTAGTCACAAACCAAGCTTGGAATTTTTTTGGAAACTTGTCGAGATTTCAAACCAAGCTCGAGCAAACTACTACTACTACTACTCGGCTCATTCGGTACATGTATAAAAAAATCAAACTACTCGAAATTGGCTCCTATTCAACTTGATTAAAGCTCGTTGATATCGTCTCTTCTCGTAAACAAACTAAGCTCAAACATATGTGTTTGAAGCTTAGCTCATTAAGTTTTCTAAGAAAGCTTGAACAACTAACTACTCGGCTCGTTCGACTCATATATCATTCCTAGGTGGGCACGTAAACTGGCTGGACAACTTAAGTTAAAAAAAAACAAAGAACAGAGAGAGAGAGAGTGCCTCCATTTGCCGCGAGTGAGCTTCCACTGCATGAGCTTGGAGAGGTCATCTGTGGTGATGAAGGGGTTAGGGTTTCGCTGGCGGATTAGAAGAGGGAGTTCCTTGGTGTAGAATTCGTCGAGGGAGACGAGGTTGGGCTTGTTGAGAGATTCTATGTGGGTTTTGTAAGAGGAGAGAGACTGTTTCCATAGATGAACATCGGAGCATTTGAATTCCATCTCTGCGCGCTACCAATTTGGGGGGTCTCGGTTTCTGTCAACTGTTTTCACTCTTCCTTTTTTCCAGGTTTTTGGTTTTCTGGTGTGCAGATCTTTACCAGATTGACGGTTGCAATTTCATACCCGTCGATGTCTTATCAAAATAATTTTTTAAGTAAATGTTAATCTCAACAAGTGGGTATGATATCTACCGTTCAGGGATACCAAGCGCACAATTATATAACACTTTTCAAAATTCTTTTAGATTACATGGTCTTCATTCTGAATAAAAAATTAAATTACTTAGATCAACTACTTATAAATATCCGATGAACACGATTTTTTCCAAGATAATTCAAAGAATTATTTTGAAATTGTTGAACGGTTCAGATGATTTATGTGGGGACCCAAAGTTGGCTCCAGAAGACAACGTGCAACAAAGAAATTTGAAAGTCCATGACAAAATCTCAAAACGACGTCACTTTCGGAGTCTCGGTTATCAATTGGACGACAAATGGATTGAGGGGGATTGATGAAGGAGTGTCAAGCTCAAGGGTTTAATTAACTTTTTTGAAGTTTAGGTATTTATGGGATATTTGATCCAAATGTCAGAGGTTTTTATTGAACTTTTTCCCAAAATAAAAATAAAAATAAAAATAGCCGGGTTTGAAAAATGAAAAATCCAATAGAATTGAGACTGGACAATATCAAGTGAAAGTGTGAAACTCATTTGTTTATTGGGCGGGCTTGGAACATGCGAATTTTATTTATCAGTGTGCAATGCAAGCCCGGCCTGACCGATGAATGTGTATCCCCCCATCTCCGGCCCATACACTCCTTTCTGTCCACATAGAATTTGAGTACCTTGAGTGAAAGCAAATGGCCCATACATTCCTTTCTGACCACTTAAAATTTGAGTTAGTTTTGAGTGAAAATGAATTCTTTGCCTATTTTTAATTGAAAATAGGAGAAAATAATCAGGACAAAGAATGTGAAGACGTGGTGGCGGTTGGGTACCATAGGACAGTAAAGTAGTATTGATATATTGATAATTATCCGGAATTAGCCCCATTCTTTTGTCGTTTTGGTTTTTCGTGTTTTGGTCCTTTTTTTTCTGAATTTTTGTTATGTTAGCGTTATATTTTTGGATTAATCATCTGTCTTGATGAGAGGAGTCTAAAAGTAAAACAAAAAAAATTTACTAAACGAAGAAAATACCAAACAATTGTCTTTTTGTCTAAAGTATAGTCTTATATGAATTTTTTCAACTTCCGTCCATATTTATATACTTTTTTTTATTCCTCTTGACGAATATGAATGATTAATCTAAAAAATTATGACTATAAGCTAAAACAAAAATTACGAAATGCGAAAAAAGTAATTTAGACATTTAAGTGACCCTTTAATGACTCAAGATTTTGTAATTTCAAACATGAGCTATTTACTCACTAGCATTAACTCTTGCCATGCACCACAATTGAAAACAGTGCCGGCCCTAAGCTAAAGCTCAAAGTGCCGGCGATTTAGGCCCTCAAAATTTGTAAATTTGGAGGGGACCTTTTTATTGTGGTACCTATTATAAAAGGTTTGGAAAAATTATACATAATTGACTATTTTCATTACAGTTAATTTTCGAGAAAGAATTTTACCAAAAGAATTTTACCAAAGTTGAAAGGGAGACTTGTTCAAAAGTCCTTGGCATAGGATTTGTAACCCCATTAATCCACCAAACAAATTTATAACCTATTCAGTCCTCATGCTGGCATCTTTTTTTTTTTTACCTTACAACAAAAAAAGTTTGTACCCTATGAAAGTGCTTAAGATCCTAGGGTACCCCTATGAGAAAGACAAAAAATAGTCTACATGCTATGCACTATTGCTTTATAAGCTTCACTTATAAATGCTACATATTTATTTCTACAAATAGCAAGTTTTGATTTTCTACAAGACAAAAAGACAAACAAAAATTCATCACCTAAACTAAAAAACTATATTTCTTATCACTCAACAAAAAAAGCAACATCTGTCCCTAAATACAAACAACTTTCATTAAAAAACCATTCAGCAAAAGACCGACGGGCATCAAACTCATGCAACGCATGATGCGTTGGACCTAGTATCTCATAATCTATGATGTTTTTTTTGTCATTCCAACAACTTTTGTTCAATAAAACTAATTGAGATCTATCAAACAAGATCCATATTGAATATAAAAAACTTAATGAATTAAAAATTATAGACAATTCTTTGAGATGTCCAAAAAAGGAAAGAGGCCCAACAATATGGGACGGAGGGAGAATAAAGTAAAACTTAAAAAATATTGAAAAATTAATAAATGAGCTCAAAATTTTGTAACAAAGATGGACTTACTAAATTTAGCAATATTAGAAGAATTTTTTGTCACTCAAATGAAGCCTAAGGCCTAAACTGTAAAAGGGTACACCAAACCTGACAGAGGAAAAAGCCTAAAACAAGTTGTTTATAGTGGGACTTGATCCACGCCACAATGAAGGCTGACTTTCCACTGGGCCATCAATTACTTCATACACACTCTCACAGCAAACAAAATATTTATTACTCCCTCTGTCCCTTTTTAAATGTGTGCTTTGGGAAACATGTATTTTTTAGGACGTAAAAAAATGTATTTCTACTCAAAATTTTTGAAATTTTTTTGCACCAAATTAAAGTACTCTTTGAGCACTTTAATTTGGTGTAAAGAGAGAGATAAAATTGTATAGAAAAATACAATTTTTAGGGGTTTGAAAATGCACGTATTCTCATAGTAGACATTTAAAAAGGGACGGAGGGAGTACATACCATCGAGTAACAGTAACTCCACGACCACCTATACAACATCCAAAGACCTAATCGCCAACAAGCCCACCACATCGATGACCGCACCACCATTATGATAGATACAACTGGCCTCAAACCACTCATTTCCTATGGAGACCGACCACCATTTCTATCATTGTGACCTCCACCTCGACCCATTACCAATGAAGAAGATGACTCTGAGGCTGAACCTCTTTTGGTTATTATCTCTTTTATGCTTGTTTTCCTAGTCTGGGTGGTTAGAATATTACGCAATATCATACAAATATTATCAATGGAGCCTAGGCTAGACCAAAAATCCATGTTCATGCAGCTTCTTTTTATCTTCATAATGTCACCTCATCTCAAATAACCACGAAAGGTGAAATTACTTTCAACATTACAAAACCTCTTAATTGCGATGTTGCGTTCTACAAGGCACCAAAGCGTCTTGTGGTAAAGTGAGACAAAGTAATCAAGAGGCTTTGTGACATCGTAGAACGTGACATAGCAATCAAGAGGCTTCGTGATGTTGAACGTAATCTCTCCTTTTTTGGTTATTAGAGACGTGGTGACACTGGGGAGAAAAAGAAGCTTAATGAATCTAGATTATTGGGCTATCCACGAACCCATTGTTGATATTTGTATGATAACATCTAAAATTGTAACCACAAGACTACGACGACAGACATAGAAAAGAGAATGACCAACCGAGGTACAGCCCCTAAGTCATCTTCTTCTTTGGTAATGGGACGAGGTGGAGGTGGCGATGACAACAATTGTGGTCGGCCTCCGTAGGAAGTGAGTGGTTTTAGGCTGGTCGTGTCCATGGTAATGGTAGTTGGGTCATAGATGGCAGTGGATTTGCTGGTGATAAGGTTTTTAACGGTGGGTTTGTTTGTGACGGTGCCTTTGGTGGTGGTATAGGTGGTCGTGGTGGAGTTGTTGGTGCCGATTTCTACTATGGTAATGGTGGGGGTGGATTCATTAATAGTAGGGTCTTTGGTTGGGGTATAGGTGGTGGTGGTGAGCGGTTTGACGGTCATAATGTAACGGACCTAGTGATTGGGTTAAAGGTGGAATTATTGTCGATGGTCTCCAACGTAATGTACTCCAAATAAGAATGGGTGGCCTTTGTTTTATGATGCATTCTTGGTTTGGTTAGAGAGACAAAATTTTAAAAGCAGGTAAGGCTGTTTATATATTGCGATGGCCATTAATTTAGTAACGACTAAGTATACTCACTTTTACAACTCCATCTGGGTAGTGCCTAAAGCCTTGTCTTCTTTTCCAGCCGGTCCCAAGCCGGATAAACAAGAGTCGTGCATTAGGTAGCCAATAGCCAGCACATAAAAAAAACCCCGTCAGATCTTTATGATATGAATCCTAATATGATTATGAGAAATGCTAGGAGGTTCCCTTTATGTGACGCGTTGCGCCTGCCTGAAAAATGGGCAAGAGGCACCACATTAGCGCCGGGGTGTGGTGATAAGTGAGCAAGGGTTCTCGTGCGTACCTGGGCGTGCGCGATGAAAGAAATTAGTCCAGGACTATAGGGTTCAGTTAGCAACTTGGAATATAGGGACATTATCGGGTAAGACTAGGGAGCTAAATGACACTATGCTTAGGAGGAAGATAGTATAGCTTGTCTTTAGAAGAATAAGTGGGTAAGGGAGAAAGCTCGAGAGATAGAGGACACGGTGTTTAAGCTATACTATACGGGTAAGGATAGACATAGAAATAGAGTAGATATCATAGTAGATAAGCACTTGAAGGACTTGGTAGTTGCAGTCACGAGGAAAGGCGATAGGATTATTTTAGTTAAGTTAGTGATTGGAGGGAGCATAATTAATACTATTAGTGCTTACGCGTCCAAGTAGGTGTGGACGGCGCCATGCGGCTCGGAAAAAATATTGGATTTTTTGAAAATGAACACAAAAATGAGTTGCCACCCGGGATTTAATTTTGGAAATATTTTTGGTACCCGAGAAACCGTTTAAAAATAATTGATAACTCTTGTACCGTTTTGGAAAAGGTTTGGTCTGCGAAAAGATTCTTTTTGGATTCGGGAGCCAAGTTACGCGCGGGGAAAGTTTTATTTAAAAGCACCCCGCTCGCCCGAGAATTCCCGGTCTTTACTAAACAATTTTTGGAAAATATTTTGTTATAAATTTTTTAACAAATAAACAAATAATAACTGAATTTTTACAAAACCATAACAGAAATAAAATTAAAGCTACAAGGACTAAATAGTAATAAAATAGAAAACATGGGCTAAACTGTAATTAAATGCTTTCAGTCGATCGAAAAACAGGGGTTGAATAGAGGAAAACAGAGGATACATTTTTTTATTCAAACAGGAGCCGTATGGCTTCCCTCTGTGGCCGTACGGCTTGCGTACTGTTACATTTTGAAATTTTTTTGTTTCGGGACCAGAGAGTCCAAACTTGTTTTGAAACACGATTTTTCCTGCTAAATCAACCCCAAATAAACTATTTTTGTTTGAAAACCAGTTAATGAAGTAAAATTTACGTCCCACATGGATCGTACCGTGCGATTATCGAGCAAATCGCCCGATACGGGTTTGGGAAGCCGGTTTTTGTTTAAAAAATGATTTTCCGAGTCAATAAACGATTGTTGAAACCGTTATCGACCCGGGAAATGCCCTCGGAAAACCGTGGTTGAGAACCAAGGTTTTGGAACGATGTTTATACCTTCTAGAACGCGAACAGAGGCTGGAAACTGAGATTTTTTGGGTTTGAACTACGGGAATAGGATTTGATGTGTTTGAGGGTGATACGGGAGGTTTGGATTTAAAAAATGGAGGAGAATAGAAAGAACGAGAGTTCGGAGGGATTACTGGAGGTTTCGGACGCGAAATTCGCCAGAAAATTTACTGGCAATCTCTCTCCGAGTTGAATTAGTGTGTGTGGAAGAGGGAGATGAGGGTAGAATATACAGGCGTAGGAGTGCAACAGAATCACACAAGAAATTCGGTTGATCATGAGATTCCTGAAAGCCCGATTTTCTAGGATTTTTCGCAGAGGATAAGGATTCCCATCGTATGGCTTGTAGGGGAGCCGTACGGTTTAAAAGGTGAAAAGGGGAGCCGCACGGCTTGCGCAAGGAGCCGTACGGCTTGGACAGTTGAATTTCCAATTTCCTGAACTCCTTCCAAGATATTTTGAGCGTTCTTTCGTCATTGGGGATGCATGGGCATCAAAATAGGGGTGTCTACAGTAGGGTTGTATGATCTTACTAAAGAGCAAGGGGAGCAAATGGATGAAATGGCTCAAGTGATACATTTAAGTGAGAAGCTATTTATAGGAGACGATTTCAATGGTCACGTGGGAGTTAATAAACAAGGTTATAAGAAGGTTCATGGTGGTTATGGATTTAGGGACCTAAATGAAACTGGTAGGAGGATTTTGATTTTTCACAATAGCTTTTGATCTCATAGTTGAAAATACTATCCATAGGAAGCGAAAGGAGCATTTAATTACTATAGGAAGCGAGAGAAGCATTTAATTACTCCCTCCGTCCCAATTTGTTTGCTCACTATGAAACTACGTGTAATTTTCAAACTAAAAAATAATGTACTTACAAAACTAATTTTCTAATCAATGTGGATCTTGTTTGATAGATCTCATTGAAAACTTTAATACGGTGCAAAAAAATTCAAAAATCATTTTGATAAATACATTAATTTTTATTTGAAAATTGCACGTAGTTTTGTAGTGGGCAAACAAATTAGGACGAAGGGAGTACTTTTAAGAGTGGAACAAATAGAAGTCAAATCGACTATTCTATAGTTGGAGGCATAGATTGCTTGCTATGTAAAGATTGTAAGGTTATTCTCGGAGAGTGTCTAGTGGCATATTATAGGTATTTGGTGTAAAATATTTGTTTCAAGGGGAAACATATAATGGGTAAGGAAAATAGAAGCCCATGGACTAGATGATGGTTCCTAAGAAGGGAGAAAGTAGAGGTAGGTTGGTTGCTTGTTTCCACTCATTGAGGATTCTATCTACAAAAAAAGGTCAACGGGGGATACTCAAATTGCTCTCACTGACACTATCTATGAGAAGGTGAGGTCGGGAAAAGACGCCAGTAAGAACACCTTTTGGGACATACTACTACGTAGTAATGCCTTTCGGTCTCAAACTGGGGCAACAACTCATAGGGGCTATGACTGCAATCTTTCACGATATGATGCATGCCCCCGGCCACCGACAAATTGGATGTGTACGTCGAAATCCAAGAGACGAGAAGGACATCCGAAAGCTCGGTTTGATCACAAAAATCTCAGTTGAAGATGAACCCAAAGAGAAGTGTGTCTTTGGTCTTTCGTCGTCGGTTTCGTCGAAATAGAAGCCCATGGACTAGATGGTGGTTCCTAAGAGGGGAGAAAGTAAAGGTGCTCAAGGCAAGAATGCCTCGAGAAGTAAGGTGGGGACAGAGGGAGATAGTGATAGTATGTGGAATACCATGGCCAAAGTATTAGAAGAATGTTGAAGGAAGTTCTTGGGGAGTCGAAGGGGAAAGGTCCTATTTCTAAGGAGTCATGGGTCATGGTGCTGATAAAAGCAAAGAAGGAGTGCTATAAAAAAGTGGCAAAAGGATCAGAATGAGGAAAACATTCAGAGCTACAAGCAGGCTAGCAAGGAAGCTAAGAGAGTTGTTAGGGATGCTAAGTTAAGAGCGTATGAGGATTTTTATGCTAAACTCGATAGTAAAGATGGAAATAAACATTTATAAAATCATCAAGCTAAGGGAAAGGAAAGTTAGAGACTTCTCTCAAGTTGAGTGAATAGAAGGTGTTGATTTCGTGTCATTTCTCGTAAAATGTCTCGTGAATATACAACATATCTCGTAAAACTTGTCATGGCGAATATGCAACTTTTCTCATAAAACGTGTCTCGTGTTAAAGCAACTTTTCTCATAAAATGTGTCATGAAAAATCATGATTGCTCCTATGCGAACTTTTGAAAACCAGTCTAGGGTTTGCAGAAAAATAGTATTTTAACAACTACGTTGTTGTATTTAGGTACATAAGTTCGAAGTCTCGTTCCCCGTGATTTTTTGTAAAACGATATGATTTAAAGAAACAACTAATCAACTTCACATTTTTCTGAAAACTAAATGAGCATTATGACATCGTAAAAATTATAAGTTTGAATACCAACTTGGTCATTATAACGACTACGTATCATTGAAAATAAGTACTTAAGATCTACCGACTAATTTTTTGAAAACTGATCAACTTATTAACGACTATAAATCATACGCAGTAAACTGAGCATTATAACGACTATGTGAAAATATTATATTTAGGAAATACGGTTGAAGTAATCTACGGACATTATAACAATGTGAAACGATATACTAAGGATTTAGGAGCGAAGTAATCTACCTAAATTTCGGTTGTTAATCAGAAGACGCAAAAGCTAGATGGGAATTCCTCGGGCAGCGTAACAGCTACTAGAATTTCTTCAAAAGGAAAAAAAATAGCTCTTTAATTTCCTAGAAACAAGAAACTCCTACACTTACTACTAATTTTGGATCGAAAGGTGGTTTTTGTGGTGGAGGCTGGTGGCTCTCTTTGAATATGGGAAGACCACTTTTGCGTTTCAGGTTGAAACTCAAGAACTAGAAGCTTTTTCTCTCTCTAAAACTCTCCCACACCACAACTTCAAGAAAATACAAGGGGGAGAGTCAAGGTGTGAAGACATGAGAGTGCATGGGGTGCTATTTCTAGGCAACATGGAAAAACTAAGGTTTACAACCCTAGCTCTGATACCATATTACGACAGTATGGAGAAAGAAATTATTGTGTTTGAATTAAGAAAATATGATGTACAATGGATCCTATATATACAAGAGCTGGAGTAGTCACCAAGAGACTTTGTGACCAAGAAAATCTAGGAAAAGGAAATACACTAAAAAGGAAATATTCTAACTAGGAAATACAAATATTACATTAATATTAATATATTAACACAATCATTCAAAATAATGAGTGGACATGGCCAAGAAGAAGGAACTCTGTCACAATTAAAGAAAATTTGGGCTAACATCCGGGTATCCTTATTCCTAACATGTCTCGTAAGGAGACAGTGTGTGCATTGCTAATCCTAAGAGTGAACTTTCACCTGACCCCAGGTCCGAAATCAAGCTTTGCCTGAGACCTTCGCCTAGCTTATGGAGGTAGCAACATAGTTTGCGCCAAAATAGGCAGCGTTCGATCAGGAAGGTACTCAGACAGTTAAGTGAGAGAGACTATGGAGGAGAAAATACAAAAAAAGTGTTAAGGTAGGGAAGAGCAACGTTGAGGTCCTCTGCTTTTTCTGCTAAGCCTGCGAAGGTAGCAACGCCGTTAGTGCCTAACCAGTCATAGTTTGAACAAGAAGGTACTCCAACGGGTTGAGAGAGTGGCGATGGAGGAGAAAGTACAGAGGGAGTGTTAGGACAGGGAAGAGCGGCGTACCCTTTCGGGTTGATACATGAACTTTATATAGTAATCTCCTGACTCGCCTTCCAAATATGCACATGCTCGACACGCACAGTAACCATTCGGTTGATGTCACTCATGAGGAATGGAGCAAATTGGTTAAGTGCACGTGCATGAACTGCCCTCCGTATATTATGCGACTCGTACGGGTCGGATCCTATTCAGATGAATCAGACGAATTGGTGCGGATCTAGACGATTGAATACCAATGTCGGATTGGTGACTCGAGATAAGAAGATACCGACAATTGGTTCTGTTTGGCCCAATAGATGTTCCGGTTAGGCCATGTGCTCTGATTCCGCCATATGTGTTATGGTTGGGCCCACCACACGGGTATGTAAGCAAGTTCGATGCAGCAGTTCGGCCCCGTTTAGACGAGCCTGACCAGGCTAAAGATCGATTTGGCCTTTAGGAACTAGGCCGTTCAGCTAGCTTAACGAATGAGCCTGGAGAGGCTATTGATCCGCCTGGTCTTTGTGGCTTGGATTATTCAGCCCGGTGAGATTCAGCCCACAACTCACCAGTGTATGGAACTTAAATGCCAATGGGAGATTCGCTATCAAATCTTCTTTGGAATGCAGTTAAGTGTGCTATGCCCATGGTAAGTTTGAGCAAAGCAGTATGGCACAATCATTTTGTTCCTAGGCGGGCCATAAACTGTATTTAGCTATCCCTTGGCAGGCTTTCCAGTTTCCACTAAGGATACATCACAAACAATCCAAGTCTTGGATTGTCCAAGTGGTTAATCGACGCAAGACTTATCAATCTAAGGTCATAGGATTGATTCCTCTCGGCATCGATTTGCACTTGGGACCACCACTGTGGAGAGACTAGAGAGATTAGTCAGGTTCATCAGGAGTCCGGGACACATGGGGAATAATGAGTGAAGATCAATGTGCTTCATGCTTAGCAGTAGTAAAAACTCATGATCCCCTCTTCTCTTCTTCCAATGCCCATTTTCGACTCAGCTTTCTTTCCTACCGACACTCTGAGCATTTCACTTGTATACGAATCAAAACCAAGCATGTACACGAACATCACACTGATGCTACAATGTTTGTTTAATTATATTGGCCATTTTATTAGTGTTGCCCCTCATCCTTGTCTTTTAATAGCATCAATATTTATACTACTACGAAACACTTACAAAAAGAAATTGCTTGTCTTTATTGCAATGTCTGTGTCCCAAATCAGTGTGATTCTAATTCCTCAAATTTTTAATTCAATTCAAACCCCAAATTCCTATTGGCCAAATATAGCCTCAAAATGGAGTCGGATTAAGAATTAGTACTGGGACGATAGCATGTGTTTCTTGCTTAAAGCATGACTAAACCACTATGATTTTTGTGCCAAATTTCAAAATGAAAAAGGAAAATACCAAGAGAAAATAATATAATACCTCTTGATTTTCACTAAAGACAAGAAAGAAATTCAGCATACCTTCTTGATACAGAAAAGACGTGGGGACAGAATATTTGCACAGAAAAATGTACAAATATTTTTATTTGGGCCCATTCCGGGTCACACGCGGATGATCGGAGCCGTTCATGTTTTTCAAAATAATGTTTGCTTGTATCTTGTAAAAAATTAGCTCAATCGGATATCAGTATATTCTCCATTCGTTTATCCAATTACAAAAAAACTGGATAAACGGATGGTGCATTTAGTGACGTCCTATTGAACCTAATGTTTTACGGAGTACAATGAAATATTATTTTGAAGAACATGAACAGCTTTAATCATCCGTATAAGACCCAGAGTCTCCAATCAACTAATTTGTACATTTTACGTACAAAATGTTATGTACGCCTAGCATTGTCCCGTTGTCAGATAACTACGCGGACCGCTTTTACCAGAACTAGAGGCTAGGGCACACACAATGTGTGTGCACGTTGAAGTTTGACCAAAAAAAGATGCAGTTACACACAAATGTTTCCGGCTTTCTGTTTTAAAGCATTATCGTAATGTGACCGATAAACAATAGTGCAAAATAAATATCACATCAAATAAATTTTTCATGTTTATGCACCGTATTGTCATGAATTGCATGTAATAAATTTTTCATGTTTATGAACTATAAGAGATCAGTGATTGTGACCAACTCGGTTTCGCTAAGTCCTCTATACCTACGAATAATTTGTTGAATAACTTCACCTCGGCTACTGTTTTTGAAGTGAGCCATAATTTTGTTGAGGTCTAATGTGTTGAGTATGTTGATTGCTTTGTTGTATTGGTCCTCTGTAACCCCATAGCTTCCACGGCCAAACTTGTAACCCCATTTCCCAAACCAAGATTGTCCATATGCAGCACTGTAGAGCAATCTCAACTCCATGGAACTCCTCTTCAAAGCGTCGTTTGCTGAAATTTTCCTGCCCATTTTCCAGAAATTCAGGTTCAAATAAATTCATAATGTGCCCAGAAATCAATTGAGATGGTGACCGTAATCTTTGTAACATAAGGTAAGCGCCAGAACTCAATTGACCAAAAAGTTCCCAGAGAAAATGCAGGTAATGAATAGCATTTTACAATTTGGACCTGCTTGGATACATTCAAATTGGTAGGCCGCTAGGGTTTATTATCCCAAGTTTATCCAAAACTATTACCCATCATATAGTTGTTCATTGCTCGGATTCATCCGTAGCCACCTGTTGATTCAAGTACCAATCAAGATTGTTTCATGCGATGATGTCTCATACGTCCTAGGGCTTACTACGGTCTCATTGGATAAGAGACGTTCATTTTGTAACTATTGATGCATTTCGTTTTTATAAAATTCGAGTTGATTGCACATCAGTAATTTTCCAAACGAAGTATATTCGTCAGCGTCTACTTCTCTTCCGTATGATTTGACAAAGTCTTTATCGATGTGAAATTAACCTAATTGACCTAATCTCTTGCACAAACAATTAACACATCAAGGCCTATAAAATCAATGAAAGGCTCGAGTCGTCAAGTTGAACTGTGGTGAGATTCATTTTGCATCAAATGAGCGAGCGCATGAACGATCGAGAATAACTTATTGCAATTGCATATTCACGGCGACATTGATACCTGGTTTGAAGAGTAGCGCAGATACGGTCCCAGAGATCCATAATTTGAACTTTCGGAAGATAATTCGATTTCTCTTCAATCCCACTGATACATAGAAGATGCCCAAACCCATTGCAGTGAATCAATCCATACAACAGATGGCTACGATTCTCAAAACAATTTCCCCTCAAGGGCTTACCCCACTTATCCTCCGCTGGAATTATCACATGATACCTCCGTTTTGACAGAAAATGATGGCCCCCAACCTTCAATTTCACCGAAAACCCAAATCACAAATATTCAAAACAAATTCAATTGTAAAGAAAATTGAATCGAGAGAGAGAGAGAAAGAGAGACTTGCCGACGCATTTGCAGTGCTGGCAAAAGGGCTGAACGAGAACTGGAGGGTCTCTTCGATGGTGTAGAGAGGGAAAACCGCGCCGTTTTCTCCATCGACGCTCGATGGTTGATTCTCAAACGACTGTTGCTTTGCTGATCCAAAATTTATGTTCATCAATTCATTTTGTCCGTGGTTAGAGGAGAAAGTGGGGGAGGAGAAAGTGGGGTGTCGGTTATAGGGTAGTCAAATATTTCAGCCTCGGTTATCTGAATCTCCATGACCTTGAGAACTTTGGGCGAAGGCACGCCGTTTCCAATTGTGGAGAAACCACACAAAGGAGGCCCTTGCCGCACCCTTCCAGTTCTCCGCATGCTTGCAGTAAGGGGAGCAATCAAATAGCCATTGCATGCACAAGGAATGAGCGAGGATTTTAACTTTGTGATGGTGAAAATATGTACTGAAAAAATAAACAGATAAACTGCAATATGAATATTCATCCATTCTATGAAAAACTATAACAATAACATAAAAATCTAGTGCTGACGAGTCTATGTGTGTCAGAGATAGGCCGCTACACCCTCCCCGGCTCCATCCTTTTGCATGCTAAAAGATATATATATATATGTGGGGCCGGTTTCCCTCACACTTAAAATAACACAAAAAATGACACCTCACTCTTCTGGGCCGTACTGTGAAGTTTTAAACCGTTGATCTTGTTTAAATGAGTAAAGTAAGAGGTCGCGCAAAATTTCAGTTCAATCGGATATCGGTAAGTGCTTGATTCAAACAGTTTAAAAAACATTATTTCCTGTCACATTTTTTGCAAAACTGGTTGGATCAAGCACTTTTCGATATCTGATTGAGCTGAAATTTTATAGGACCTCCTATTTAACTCATTTAAACAAGATCAATGATTCAGAACTTCACAGTGGGACCCGAAAGAGTGAGTTCCACAAATTTATGTGTCATTTTTTGTGTTATTTTAAGTGTGATGGGAACCGACCCATATATATATATAAGGAATGCGAAACTTGAAATCATGATGCACCCAACAAAAAGTACCATAAGGTACAACTTGAAATCATGATGCACCCAACAAAAAGTACCATAAGGTACTTTTATTTTCTATGTATATATATATATATATATATATATAAGGAATGCGAAACTTGGAATCATGATGCACCCAACAAAAAGTACCATAAGGTACTTTTATTTTCTATGTATATATAAATAAAAGTAGTTATATACTTACCCAAACTACCATTGTAACAATCAGGATGCACCTAAAAAAACTGGAGCCAAAGCATCTTTCCATTGTGGGTTCTCCTCCGGCACCTGTTCAAAACAAAGAAAGATGTGCTGGAAAATTGTAGTTTTATTTATGGTTTAAAATCACTTAGACCCCTTCATCTATCACTCTTCCAAATATACACCCCTTCATCTTTAAAATCTATCAACCACACCCCCTCATCTTTCAATCTATGTGAAATGTTTGACGCTGGTAAATTTTAGACTGAATTGACCAAATGCCCCTTGTTATATAAGGGGTGGTTCATTTAGGATTTTCATTTGGCTGCTCCCAAAATACGATGAAGTCTCTCATCTCTCTCTACCGATCCACCTCCATCTCCTTTCATAACCCCAAAATTGTTGGAGTAATTATAGAATTAGGAAAATCAGTTGAAATTAAATGCCAACAAAAATAAATAACCAACTAGCAAATTAATACTAGCCGAGAAAAGTTTAGAATAGCCTGTGGGTTGTGGTCGAGGCACGCGAATAACGCTCTCCTTAGGAAAGAAACACCCCCTTCTGCACGGGGTTTGAATGACGCTCTTTCCCCAAGATACAAAGACCTCAGGATCTCTTTTTGTACAACGAAGTAAACCCACGAACCTTTTGTTTCCCAACACTCGAAATCCGAAAGAATTCAATAGCAAATATAGGTACGGCAATTGATCAAACTGAAGTACTTTTGTATATTGGTTAAAGAAGGAATCAGAGACTTTTCGGATTTGGTAAAAGATGGCAGTAAGGTGGAAGCTAAGCCAATAGATGTATATGATGAGAGAGAGAGAGAGAGAGAGAGAGAAGAGAGAGAGAGAGAGATTTATCACTTTGTATCTATTTTGGAAAAAACAGCCAAGGTAATTTATAAGCATAACTATACATTAATAGTTGGCGAAAGTACGGATTACATGGAGATAAAATAAGAACAGCAAACGTCAACTAATCCTATTATTTAGGGATTGCTATAGTTGAAGTAGGATAGTTATATGATTTGTTGGAGAAAAATTAGGAGACCAAGTCAAGGTAAATAACAAACTTCATGTAACTCTCCAACATATATATTTTACTTGGGGATAAATCAATAAAATGTAAAACGTAAAATATTAAATTAAACCAACAAAACCACACTCTTGACGATTAAATTAAATCGTCACCCAGCAGATCGATAGTGACGATTTGAAGCTAAAAATTGGACCAAAGTTAGAGTTTGGAGCTTTCTCTCTCTCTGCAATTACTTTGTTTTGCTTGGGTCTTCAACGATTGTGATTAATCGGTCAGTTTGGGTCTTCAGCTTTCATGGTTATGAAAATCAGTTTCTCCAATAGAGGGATTGTTTTGGGGCTGGTAATGATTTCTCTATTGTGGGCTGTAAAACTTCAATTGGTTTATGTCCAATTTGAATTTGAGGTTCCTTTTGAAAAGTCCTCCATGAATTTGAGGTTCCTTGTGACTAATTGGTCATTTGGCTATTCACGAACCTTAAAAAGTCATAATTTTCGATTCGTTTAAATTAATTACGAAAATTTAGACCTTTATGGGCCTTTGTAAATTTAGATCTTGTAATCAGTTTCATTTTTCGGGTTTTTTTTTTTTTTTTTTTTAAATGCTGCAAAAAAAAAAAAGGGTCGTAATCAGATTTCCGGATTGGATATCTAGTTTTTCGAATTCGAATTTGGATTCTTGAAATCGTCGTTTAAAATCAGATCGATTCGTTTAAAAATGGGGATTTTTTTTTTCGGGAAATCAGTATGTATATATCGTAGATATATTGAAAAGTCTCCCATTAATACTGGTTTGGTGTATGACAATGTTGAATTCTGGTTTGATGTTTGGGAAGAAAGGAGATATAGGAGGATGATGTACTGGTGACGATGGAGGTGAGAGGAGGACCAGGAAATAAGGTCCTGGTGATGGGAGGAAGAGGAGGAGGGAAGTAAAGCTGATGGAGGAGAACATAGAAGAGAGAGAGGGAGGAGTGGTGATGGAGGAGAACAGAGGAGATAGAGAGGGAGGAGTGGAGAGGGAATGTATGGAGGGCAAAATAGGCTTGCAAATTTCAATTTGGATGGAAAATCACAAGTTCCGTTAAAAAATTGGACGGAGTGGTAACGGAAGGGTACTAAGTAATACGGGTTGAAAGATGAGGGGGGCGTGGTTGATAGGTTTTAAAGATGAGGGGATGTATGTGTGGAAGAGTATAGATGAGAAGGGCTAAGTGATTTTTACCCTTTATTTATCAACGCAACTAATGAAAAACAAGACTCCTATAAACTTGGTAAGCAATTGGCTCCTAAAGACTAGGACAAACGAAGACACATTCAAATTACCACAAAATAAAATTATAGTCCTAACAGTTTTACCTCTTTGCCCTTAGCAGTAAGTAAATAAAACGGTACAACACTCTTTTTTTGTGAAATAGTTAATATTTATGGAGTAATTCTGTTTTTGTTTTGGATAATTTTGGATTGTAAATTGTAAGTTAGACTAAAAAAGAAGTCTTCACCAAAGTGGTCTGTCCCTTTTTAAGATTGCTACCTTGTTCGATCAACTTAATTTTTGGCATGAATAATGTTCAAGGCAAGACTTACAAAATAAACGATCTTTGATTTTTTTAGTATGAATAATGTACATTCAAAAAAAAATTAATTTTTTTTAGACCCCGGTGCTCCATCCCTGTATTCATCACTCAAACTCTTAAGGACTATCTTAAGGAAGAAAATACAAAAACAAAAATGTTAATGGTTTTCCCGTTTGTTAAGGAGAACTGAATTTGCTATCCAAGATCGGAGAAATTTTTCAACGCCGAGTTATGCCTGAGCGCACATCTCGACAGTCCAAAAGAGTTTTGAACAATCCGGATTTTAGAGAGAGAGAGAGAGAGAGAGAGAGAAAGAGAAATCTGTGGCAGATATAATTTTGAATCCGTAAAGTCAGCCGTGGCAGAGGGACTTGATAAGTATCATCTCCTTCCCCGGTCAAATAGCAACTGTAATCAGCTAATATCTTTGTTGTTGCCGAGCTGAGTAATACGAGCTTGTAAATTGTAATGAAATGGGACATTAAAGTTAATGAATGAAAGGATATAGCTCCTCTCTGGGCAGTCCAGTTGGCACACTTTTGGGTTCACTTCTGGTTCATTTCCTTTCATTGGAATCGTTCACTTTTTAGATCTTGTTGATTACATTAACCACGTGAAAAATCATGTTAATTGGATACTGTTTGGCACAATTTTGGCTTATATTTGTATTTAGATAAATAGGTAAGGTGGGTTGTGATTCATGTAATCCTTTTTTTTTTCCTCAAATTTAAAAACAATATCCAATCAATGTCATTTTGAAACAATTACCATTAAGGTCACAAAACAAATATTTATTATCATTAAGGTCAATCACTATTTTCAATTACCATTAAGGTTACCAAAAAGCACGAATAACTCCATAACCTAATATAGACTATATATCTAGACTGTTTAGGTTTAAGGTGCACTTTCTTATATACGGTTTTAGTGGTTTAGACTCTTTCATAGGGTACCCTAGGATTTTAGAAACTTTCATAAGGTACCCTAAAGTTTAAAATATAGATTTAGATTGTACATTTTTGGAATTTAGATGTACATTTAGGAATTTAGACCGTACATTTAAATTTAAATTTAGACCATACATTTAGAATTAAGAATTTAGCACTTTTATAGGGTACCCTAAAATTTTAGGCACTTTCATAGGGTACCATAGGGTTTAGGTTTAGGTTTAGTTTTTCATAGGGTACCATAGGGTTTAGGTTTAGGTTTAGGCACTTTCATAGGATACCCGATGGTTTAGGTTTATGGTGCACTTTCCTATTATAGGGTTTTAGTGGTCTAGGCACTTTCATAGGATATCCTATAGTTGGATACGCTAGAGTTTAGGCACTTTGATAGGGTACCCAAGGATTTAGGCACTATCATACGATTTTGGAAGTTGAGGAGAGAGAAATTGTGTCCATATAGACTGAGTAGAGAGAGAGAGAGAGAGTACATAACAAGGTGAGGCGAGGGAGACTAACAGCCCGCTATAGGAATTTTGCCGACATGAGGTTTCGGTGCTTTTCAAAAATTTCGGTGGAGTTGGCTGTAAACGGGTGTCCAATTATGGACCGGCCCATGCTTTGCTCTGTGATTTTTGACTTGGTTAATCGTTTCAAAAATGTCAAACGTTTTTTTTCAACAAAGTGGGCCAGTGGTGGGCCCAAAAGTGGGCCAACAGGACCGTGGAGTCCAACTGATAGAATCATCCTCCAAAATGAAACTTCGAATTACAAGTATATCATCTAGTATGTTTTTTAATAGGGAAATATTGCTGCAATACTCGCCGAAAAAAAAAAAAAAACTTTGCCCATATTTCGGTATGTACAATATATGCATCCCTTAAATCGCCTTAATTTCATTAAATTTTTCATGAAAATTCACTACATCTATCTTGAAGTCCCAAATTTCGTATAACAATTCATACCATTCCAATATTGATTCATAACATTTATTCTGTATTTCATAACATTTGTTCATCATGACCTTTTTTTCCCCTTGATGTGACAAATTTTTAAACGAATAATATGCATTCTTATGTAAATGTTGGGGATATTTATATAAATATCGAGAATCTCAAACAAAATAGTATTGAATCTCTATATGAAATACAGATTGTCGGTTTTGGAGTATTATATGATTAATTGTTGGATTCGTTGGGTGCCAACATTGTTGGGATGCTTCCTCGCCGTTGTGATGCTGTCTTTCTTCATATTTGTTTAATCTTTGTAACTGTTCCAAGGTTAATAAAATCTCTTTTGCTGAAAAAAAAAAAAACTTTGTACAAAATATGGCCCGATGGACCCTGCTATGATTAAGTCACAGGAAGGGGTGCTTCCAGTGATGGAGCCAGAGAAGGGCCAATAGGGGCAGTCGCTTCTGTAAGAAGAAAAAAAACCTCTAGTTTTATATAGGAAAAAAAATATTTCCTATGAATTACATAGGCTTGCCCCTGCAAAGTATTTTGAAAAACAAAAGTCGCCCTTTCGTAGTTAAATTCCTGGCTCCGTCCCTGGGTGGTTCAACGGTAGATGTCATATTTTTGCCTTTCAAAAGAATCCTTAGTCCGTCACCCGTTCTCCCTTGTTACGTTTCTAAAAGTCGGGATTTTCCATGAATATATTATTTGCGTAATCCAAATTTCAAAGTTTAACGTATTTATTCAAATTCATTTTGTTTCGTTTAAAGGTAAAACTTATCAAAATGTTAACAATTAATGATGATTGTGGAACGGGTGGTTTAGATTACCTTTAGCGACTTTTTACTGAACCGGATGTTTTAGTCCAGTGACGACTCCAAAAATTCGAAGAAGGGGTGTTCATAAATTACAAAGTATATATTTACAAGTGTCACCCGAAAATAACAAAGCATATATTTACAATTGCCCATTGATGAGTTTTCGTCTTTTGAAACTTTTGCTTAATAGCCTCATTATCAACGGTAATAAAGTACATCACTTTTAATATAAATAATGAAGTAATCATTTATTTTTGGATTGGGTATTCAAAAAAATTTGGATTGAGTGTTCAAATATTTTTGAGTTAAGTGCTCAAGAAAAAAACTAAACTAAAATTAAAGTAAAAAGATACTCTACTATTTTTTTGTTTTTTGAATGTTCAAGTGACCACCATCTGCCTATAAATGGCACGTGACATCCCGATTCGGCGATTCCCTTGGTGGCTCCGCCATTGTATAAGATTCCATGAAATGCGAGTCTATATTATCGTGAGGGGCCAGCGAGGTATTTATTATTAGTTCGATCATTATTAAGCTGATGATGGAATAGCACGAATGTGAAATTACATATAGTTCACTTTTGCTGTTCAAAAAAATATCCTCCACATTTAGCTTAATTTTTCAAACAAAGAGGCTATTGGGGTGGCCTCTAGAGATGAAATCAGGGGTCTTCGATCTCCGGCCTCATATCCACCAGTCAACACAGGCCCTGAGTGTTGCGACCAATGCATTGTGTGGTATGCTATCAAATGGAGCTTCATCATGCATGGATTTTTGATTGTCTGATTGATCTGATTCATTCGTTCTTTTGCTAGTCGAGTAGCTAGCTAGCTCGAGTTATAAATCACATCAATCCAATATGAAAACTAATAACAAAGTTAATTCTTAAATATCGCTTTATGGAAAATTTTATTTCCTAGCTAGCCCTCAAATAGGCCCCGCTAGCTCCTGGTCCGGTGACAAGCCTGCCATGACACGCCTTACCTTGCTTGCTGGTATGCCATGCATGTGGTACGAAGTCCTTGACCGGTGAGCTCGATCAGAATGACTTTGATCAGATTGTGTACCAATATTAGTCCATTACTGTGGTCATATGTGGCATGCGGGGTCGTCTTCCTCATTTTATACTTAACATGTGAAAAATTTATACATGGCCTTTAGTATAACAAATTGGGTTAAGGTTTTATCTGGGCATATGGTATTATTGTATACCACGTCATTTTTTTCTTCTTTTGATAATCTGATGTCCGGGTCAGCTTGCACGCACCTCGACTAATTTTGGGGTCTTGGAGATGTATACCACATGTCGATTTTTTTTTTGATAGCCTGATGTCCGGACCAGCTTCCGCGCATCTCGACTAATTCCGAGACCCTTAGAGATGTATGCCATTTGTTATTGATTAAAGGACATCAACCATTTTTTTTTCCAGTCGATATACATCAATGTGGGGTTAGCGGGGGAGTTAGTGAGTTAGTCAAAAGATGGTTTAGAAGCTATCCATAGCCCTAAATCTTAAATGCCTCTGTCGAAGCTCGAACCCTGGTCTCGCTTGTAGGAGATAACCGCTAGGCTACAAGCCTTGGTTAAGGACATCAATCATTTTTGGAGCTCTTAAAAAAATGATTTATTGAAACTTAATTAGTTCTTTAATACTCTACCAAAAATATTCCATTAAATCTAAATAACCAAAGTTAAAATCGCTTTATGAAAATTCTTCTTTCCTAACTAGCCTGCAAAATCTTGGCTCCGCTCCTGGTCTGGTCATAAGCACATGTCATGCCATGCCTTATCTTTCTCGTTTACATGCCATGCCCGGTCAAAAGCACGTGACGTGCATGTTACTCTTTGCAGTGGCGGACGCAAAATTTGTATCAAGGGCCGAATTATTTGTATTTTCATATTCATAACAAAATATATATTTTTTATAAGTAAATATCGCTTTTTGCCAAGTCCGAAGAAGAGACGATATTGTATACATGTGTGTAGCCACCATTTATTTTTATACCCGCAATCTAAAAAATGATTGATAACTTATACTTTTAGGAATTTTTACCCCACATAAATAGAAATTTTAAGAAATTTTTTTTTCACTCAAGGGACTTGTAGGAGCCAATCCCATAAAAAATTTCTTAATTAAGTTGAAAATTAGTATAATACGCAAGGATGCTAGGAGTTGTGCAAGGGCCTTAGTCCCCTGCGCCTGCAAATAAATCAAGCCGTTCGTGAACTGTTCAAGACTCGACTTGGTAAAAGCTCGTTTGAGTTCGACTCGAGTACTAAACAAACCCAACCTGAACGTGACAGTCTTCGGCTCGGTTAGGTTTGCCAACCTGGAGTGTCTATATACTATATGTCATAGATTTTCACATATAACCTTGAATATGCATGCATAAACTTTTAAGTGTGCGTAAGGAAAATTTCATAACTTGTACATGTATAAACTTTTAAAAGTATTATAAACTTAAATTATAATACTTTTTTATAATTTTATATACATATAAACTTATTCATGTAGGAAGATTGAAATTCTAGACTGTATAAGAGCATAAATATCTAATATTTTTGACTAGTTAAGGCTCGTAAATTAGTTCAAGTTCGACTCAAACCTAAGCAAGTTCGTCTCGTAAAATTTTCATTGATCTCAAGTTTGACTCGGGTTCGTTTAAAAACTTAATGAATGAACCTGAACATTCTAAATCTCGACTCGATTTAGCTTATTTGCATCTATAGGACTCAGTCCCCCATTACACCCCTTGAGACCGCCTTTGATTATTTGCCTAGCCCGGTGACAAGGTATGCATATTATGCCACCTAAGTATAGGTTGAATTCGGTTAATTTGGTATAGTTTTTCCACTAATTTGACAACTAAATCGATTTATTTGGTTTGCTTTATTGGCTTGGGAAAACCAAACCTGTACCAATTTATTCGGCTAATTTATTCGGCTTTATTGCACCCTACACCTAAGAAATCACATCAAGTCATCAATCCACTTTGAAAACTCAACCAAAGTTAATTCTTAAATATCACTTTATGGAGAATTTTCTTTCCTAACTAGCCCTCAAATCTTGGCCCCGCTAGCTTGGTTGCTGGTACGCATGTCGTGACACGCCCTACCTTGCTTGCTGGTATGCATGTCGTACGAAGTCCTTAACTAACTAACTCGCTAACAATCACTTCTTCCAAGCCCGGTGACACGATATACATAATACATTAACGCCACCTAATTTATCCCCGTTTGAATACGCGCTGAGCTCAGTATGACTTTCATCACATTGTGCACCATTAATATTCCATTACTGTGGTCATATGTGGCATGCGGGGTCGTCTTCCTCATTAAATTTTATACATAACATGTGAAAAATTTATGCATTACCTTTAGTATAACAAATTGGGTTAAGGTTTTATCTGTGTGCGCATATGGGATTATTGTATATCGCATGTCATTTTTCTTGTTATGATAACCGGATGACTGGATCAACTTATGTGCATCTCAACTAATTCCGGGACCCTGGAAGTGTATGTCATTGATTAAAGGAGATCAACCATTTATGGAGCTTTTAAAAAAATGATTTATCGAAACGTTAGTTCTTTAATCTACCAAAAATATTCCATTAAATCTGTTTATGAAATTCTTCTTTCCTAACCAACCTGCAAATCTTGGTTCCGCTCACAGTCCGGTCATAAGCACATGTCATGCCATGCCTTATCTTGCTCGTTGACATGCATGCCCGGTTATAACAGTGGCGGCTCCAAAAATTTTGAACATGGTATTCAAAAATTACCTTAACTCTACTGGTTAACTAGCCATATACACACAAAATTTTTACTCCCTCCGTCCCAAAATGTTTGGCAAAAAATACTATTCACACCTCTAAAAAAATCATCTTTATTTTGTATTTTATACTACTTTTTACGATTTGAAAATTTGTGTTTAATAAAACTAAGCAAAATCTATCAAACAAGATCCATATTGCATATATAATTCAGTATATCTTAAAAAATATTGATGACTTTTCGAGAGGTGTGAATAGTGGATGTGTGCCAAATATTTTGGGACGGAGGGAGTATATATTAAGGTGAATAATGGGAACAAATAATACAAAAATACATGATGTCACAATTGCATTTTGTAGGCGAATTCTATATTTTAGGCCAAACAACATTAAATGGGCACATTAAGATTACAATAGTTTTTATTGTAGGAAATTGTGGCGAATAGGTTTACACTTATTTGTTTTGACACATGCTCTTGTTTTGTAAATATAGAG
The DNA here is from genome assembly GCA_036023075.1 of Gaultheria prostrata. NCBI lineage: Eukaryota > Viridiplantae > Streptophyta > Magnoliopsida > Ericales > Ericaceae > Gaultheria > Gaultheria prostrata. The sequence goes on along the minus strand of JAXBDA010000263.1, from coordinate 55,356 downwards.
TTGATTATTGTTCAGAGAAAAGCCAAAGCACGAAATCAATACCTATAGACACTTTTTTCTCTATGTATTTTAAAAAAAATTATCATTAAGAGTGCTAATTTTTTTAGCTGATATATTTGGTCTTCGATTATAAATCTCATGGATTAATGGATGGTCACAATGAAGGAGCAAGTGCTCAAACCCACCCGAGATAATTAGATTATTAACTGTATTAGAAAATACAAAATAGTTTAGATTGTTCAATTAACCATCCATGGGAAGCTATGGAGCCGCGCGCCTATGGCTTCGAATTGGGTTGCTTACAATGGATTTGTTTGTGTGTTGATTTTTTGGGGCTAGTTGTTCAAACCTTTTTGGGTTAGATGTTCAAATATTTATGCGTAGGGTGTTCAAGAAAGCAAGAAACTAAAATAAAACCGAAATATTACACATATTCTAAACAAATTTTTATTTTTAGCGTGGTCATGTGGAGCCGCCTATGGGTCATAAGCACGTGACGTGCATGTTATATACTCTTTGTAGTGGCGTTGTGGTGGACCTGGAATTTGTGTCAAGCAGTGGCCGAATCATGTGTATTTTCATATTCATGACAGTTATAATATATATATTATATGTCCAAAGAATAGATGATATTGTGTCCATGTGCGTAGCCACCGTTTATTTTTATACACGCAACCTAAAAAATGATTGATAACTTGAAATTTTAGAGAATTTTTACTCCACGCAGATAGAAATTTTAAGAATTTTTTTCACTCAAGGGATGGGGCCAATACCATAAAAATTTTCTTAATTAACTTGAAAATTAGAATAATACGCAAGGATACTTAGAGTTATGCAGGGACCCGAGTCCTCCATTGCACCCCATTGGGACTAGGGCTGCAAATGAGTTGAGCTGCTCGCAAGCAACTCGCAGCTCGGCTCGTTAAGGCACAGCTCGTCTAGTTCATTAATCGAGCCGAGCTCGAGCTCGAGTTTCGGCTTGTTTGCTAAAGTGCCGAGCTCAACTCGCAATAGCTCGGCTTGTTTAAAGAAGCTCGTTAAGTAAATTAGTCTGGCTCGGCTCGTCAAGGACTCGACTGGTTTACGACCGAGCCGAGCTCGAGTTTTTTGAGCTCGTTAAGCAAACGAGCCGAACTCAAATACTACAAAACTCGGCTGGACTCGACTTATTTACAGCCCTACTTGGGACCGCCCCTGATTCTTTGCCTAGCCCGGTGACATGGTATGCATATTATGCCACCTAAGTAGGGTTGAATTCGGTTTGGTATAGTTTTCCAATAATTTTAACTAAATCGAATTGTTTAGTTTGTTTTATTAGCTTGGGAGTTGGAAAAAAGCAAACTCAACCAAACTTTTCGGCCAAATTTTTCGGTTTTATTTCACCGTTTTGAACACACGGTGTATGACTTTGATCACATCGTGCATGATAACGGCCGTGTGGTCAGGTGTGGCATGCGGTCGCGTTCCTCATTGGCGGGTGCAATTGCACTTACTCCCTCATTGACCTGGAAAAAATTGCCCCAGAAGTTTAATTAATGCTTAAAAAGTACGCATTTTTTGACTTATTATACCCCACACAAACTAACGAGAAACTACACAAACACGCAGTGCTGCTTTCCATTTCAGAGAAATTGGGCACTTGACAAAAACAGCTGAGCTGTTGAATTTACTTTACTATACTCAAAAGTCTCCAATCAAATCTAACCTTTTGTGATTGGACTTTTTTGTTTAACTTCACTTATACCCCCTGTGGTTTGGGTCATGTCCTGTTACATCCCTACGGTTCACTTTATTGCGTTCGCATTCTTTTTTATTTGTGAATTTGTGCAGATACACCCAATTAACGATGAAAAAATACTTTTACTGTTAACGGAAATGACTTAAAAGTCAAATTTGTCATCGTCTTCTTCATTGATTATTCTTCTTCCTTAAATCTAAATAATCCATTCCTTGTACAACAAATTGGATTCGAACCGTTCATATTGTAGAGTTTGACGAGTACTATGTTCATACCAATGTTCTAGTCGATCGAAAAATGACAACCTCTTGGTCGTAACATTCTGTTAGGAAGTGTTACTTTATTGCAAGAAGCGTGTAGAGTCGTGCGAAGAGAAGTCTGCTAGTCGGCCTCGGCCCTTATCTCCCCAGGATTTGAAAACGAGATGTCCTATCCAACAGCCGTGGTTCTCTTGTCACGCCATTTTTTTTCGCCCACTAATTAAGAAGAACCCCGAGGTAGACTAAATGTATGAGGGGGCAAGCGAAATCGGGAAACGGACCACAGCACAACGACTATAATTTATTACTCCCTCCGTTCCAAAATAATGGTCCATTTTCAAAATTTTGGAACCTCTTACAAAATCGTTTATATTTTCTAATTTATAATATTTTTTATATCCAATATGAATTTTGTTTGATAGATCTCAATTAGTTTTATTATAAAAAAAATTTAAAATCCTATTAAACTTTATAGATTGTGAAATATAGACAATTGTTTGAGTGACACGACTGCCCAAAATGGACCAATATTTTGGAACGGAGGGAGTATGAAGTTAAGTTTTACATTTAAATTTACCTTTCATTTTAACAAGAATCCTATCACTAAGTTAATGATGTTTGATCGAAATGATTTTTTATGGAGATGCTCTACTCTTTCATTAATGCATTATCAATGGCTCAGATTAAATTTTTAACATGTTGGTTGATTTTCTCTGTTAACATTGACGGAAATGAGTGTATTTGTACATATCCACAAATCACAGGGGGTGAGAATCAACAAATTGAAGTAGAGGGAGTGTAACCGCACATGACACAAAACACAGAAGTATAAATGAAGTTTGACCTTGTTTTTACTAATTTAAGCAATTACCAACCCAGCCCACTACAATAAAAGTTTAATGATATATAAAACATATGTATTCACACATAGGTATATTTATCTCAAAATATATGTCCAAGAAGTGACTAATTATTATCCCGCAGTATAGTCACGTGGTGTTCTGGATTACTCTAATACTTCATTTTTGTGGGATCCACAAATAAGTGTATGGATCCAATATAAGTGTGTGGTGCTAGAGTGATTCGGAGTAACGCGGCTGTTCTCCGAAACTAATGACCAATTACACATAAGAAAGTAGTATGTAATTTAAATGCAAGACCGTGTATTAGGTATCATATGAACGCATTTTTAACGTCCGATGACTGCCCCTGTTGCCGGGAGTAATATATAGCCGCTAGTTGAGTGAGATTTTCCATGACTGGGTCTAGTTGTTTTCCGATCGGCAAAAAAGATTTTTTTATTAATCTTTGAATAAGACTACAAAGATTTAAAGGATCAAGTGTATACCGGCAAAAAATGCCGCCCGAGAACTAAAACCAAAGGAAGGCAAGAAGCCAATCAAAACCCATCACCCCTCACAACTACTAAGACAATGACTGGGTCTATTTTACCTACCCAACAGCTAAGATCTGTTTGGACGGTCAAAACTGTAATAATCCTAGAAGTTGTTTGGACTAAAATAATTAAACTTTAAGCCAATGAGTATTTTTTGTGGTTAATGTATAGTTACTGCTATTGTAGCTCGTTTTTTTTTTTTTTTAATATAGACTATCTCGGGCAAACTTGCACGCTTTTGATTAATCCCTATAGCTCCTCATATAGTCCTTAATTTCCACATTTACAGGTGAAATGAGGTGGCCCCAATAATTACTTGGAAGGACAAACGAACTTGAGATTCTAGAAGGAGCAAACCATTAAGTATTTGACCAAATCACTAGGCCAACCTCTTTTTCGATGGTCTTAGGATTTAGTCAAAGTACTCGGGATTTAAACATTCGGCTCGACGAGCAGAGTAAAAAAAGTATAAACATACAATCGAAGTTGGAAAAAAAGAAAAGACTAATAAAAAGAAATTAAAACCATCTTTTTAGAACAATTTTCGTTGTTAATTAGTGATTTTTTTCTAGCATTTGGTCTTAAAATAAAATAACAATGACACAAAAATTTTAAAAACTAAAAATTTAGATAGTTTAATCTAACCCAAACGAGCTCTTAGGGGAGTTTGGCATAAATAAAAAGGATTTTTTTTGTCCTTATCAGTTTTGTTTAGCATTTGTAAGTTTTACAAATATTTTTTTGTGGATTGCCAGTTTGTCTCAATAAGAGAAAGCCAAAAAATAAAAAATTATTATCAAAATCTTTAAAAATTTCAAAAAAAAAGTAGACTTTTTTGATTATTTTTGTCTTTATTTACAAAAAAAAATTAGTTTGGACTATAATTTTTACTTTTTAGATTCCTCTCATCAAAAAATTCATAAAAATCTGACATGAAACTAACAAAAGCGGAAATAATGATTATAAGGACAAAAAAGAAATAATCTAACTTAATACTATTAGTTTATGATGATGAATAATCCGGACGGAATGATAATGACATGTAGTAGTTGTATGTATTACTTGTATGTACTTGGTTTCATTTTTTATTATTATCTATGAGACCTCTTATTGAGTCAAGGCGAACTCGCGTGAGGCCGTGGGTGATTTTATATTGGTCGTGGATTAGGTACTTTGATGTTAATAAAAAACCAAATTAGTTTTAGGCATTTAAGACCTGAGATTTAAGGGTACGTTATTGAATTTTAGGTTAGCAGTTCCAAAGTTTTAAGATACTATGAACTCTCGTGTTCGTAACTTCTGTGTATTACTTGATGTAGCATGTCTATTCTAATCAGGTTTTAAATAAAACTCTTATGATATCTGTGTCACTACATTCTTCTCGATCAGAGTGATTACGAAAACATATAAGATCCTATTTGTTTTTTCAAATAGTATGACACTAAAAACCCGGATTTTTTTTTTTGTTTTTTCGCTTTTACTCGTGAGTTTTTATGATTTAACCTGTCGAGACGAAAAATAACTTTGATGTGAATCTAACAAACAAAAATAGAAGTAGAACGACACTAAAGATTGGACCAAACTCTAGGGTTGAATTTTTCCATTGGTTCAAAACCTAAAACAAAATGAACAGTTCAACCTTGAACTTCGAACCTAAGGGTGAGTTTTTCCAACTCTATTGATAAAATGAGGTATTTGCTAAAATGAATTCAGTATAGATTAGGGAAGAACATAATATGAATTTACGGATTTGCCCCTGGCCCCAAAAAGAAAGTATAATCATTACTCATCTATGGTGGACCCCTTAAAGAAAAGAAAGGGCAAAATGGTAAATGATGCATTGGGTGGTGATTTAATTATACTTGGATTTTATCTAATAGGAAAGAGAGTGATTTTATCAAGTGCTTGATTTTATGAGAAATCCCATAAAATCTAACGGAAAACTCGGCCTAAGAACAGGTCGACTACTAGGAACAGGTCGTTTGCCTTACTATCCATTCGTCTGCACCAACCAGCGCCAATTGGGATCATAATATGTTTAATTTCATGTTTTCTTACACTGTAATCAACTAAATTTTCGGCAATTAATGACACATTTGATCTTGACTCTTCAAAATTTTGAAAGTCAACCTAAATACTCCCTCCGTCCAAAAAATATAATCCATTTTGAGAGTTCGTGCCACTTTTCAATGTAATATATCTTATAATCTATAATGTTTTAGGTGATTTTAAAACCTTTGTATTTTAGATTTAATTGAGATCTATCAATTCATATTGCATATGAAATGTATTACCGATTGAAAGATATAATCGATTTTCTATCCGGTTAGAATAGAACGAGGGACTATATTTTTAGAACGGCGGTAGTACCTAATATTGCAAGTGCATAAATTGAAATAACGACTTATCGTAAGTCAATGTTGGTGTCCTAGTGGGTTAAGAAGTTATTTCACGGCTGTTTTATTATTTTAGGATTCTCTTTTTCTCGTGTATGTAGGGATAGATCGAGTTAGGATTTGAATTCGGAGACAAAACCACAACAAAGATATGTGATCCACATAAATCATCCCAGAAAATGCAAAAAAAAAAAAATCCACATATTTTAATGATTAATTACATAGAACAAAAATACTTTAACTGTCTCTAAAAAGAGAACTCGGCGTTCTTCCAAATCTCGAATATTGTCCAAGACTGATTTTGAAATTCTAGATGTTACATTTGTGGGAGGGTTTCAACCTACGATCAATCGGCTATAGGTGGATTGACCTCTAAATTAAATTTACCGAGCTTAGGTGGCTTGTGTGAGCAATATATGGGATATATTTAGTATCCCTCACGTGTAGTCTAGTAGCACGTGAAGGTACGGATTGACGAGGTGAGGGATTTGAATCGGGCGAGACCCAATCACGTGATATGAGGTTACCCAAGACCTAACTCTGATATTATGCCTGTCAGATTTTTTAAAGGGTTCTAAATCGTGAACGTAAACCATGCAAAAACGGAGTAGTAATTGGGAGTGGTTTGTGACTTGTGAGCGCCCCCTGATTTGCGGTTACAATCTGCAAACGTTAGGGGAAAAAATATTACTGTAGTACTTATTAAAAACTGCGGCTTGACTTATTACTATAAGCCAAATTAATTAGAAGAATTCAGCAAACACAGACAGCTTCATTTCGCCACCAAGTCTGACCTCTCTTTTCTGTTCTTCTGCTGTTGTTTTCTAAAGAAATATCTCTCTCACGGTCAGGGACGGAGTCAGAATTTTTGCGTAGTGAAAACGGGTTATATATATAGAGGAGGGATGAGGTTATATAATTTAAGGATATATACATTTTTTAATATAATAATACTCCTTCCGTCCCAAAATGAACTATCATTTTGGGACGGAAGAAGTAGGATATTTTCAAATTATAGCAGGGGCTGTCGCCTCTGCTATACTTGACTCCATCCTTGCTAGTTGCTCCCAGTGTGCACTTTCTATCCAACACAAGAATTTAGCCTAAATCCAAAGCATGGTTGTTTTATTTTTATGTCCTGGTGCGCCCCAACTTACTCACAATTCTATCGTGCTGAAGTTAACGATGAGATTTGACGTTTTCTTTTAGCGATGAGATTTGACATTTTCTTTTAGCGACGAGATTTGATGTTTTCTTTATGAGTACATAACTCTGATAATATTATATACTTTAAAAAAGTTATTTAGGTTAGAAATATTTTATTGTTACTATATATCGAGTTACGTACTCTCTCTATTCTAATTTGGTTGTCTGTTATGGATAATCTACCATTGCGAAAGGGAGCACAATTATTCTAAATAGAGAATTTCAACGTAACTTTCTAGAATTGTCGTTCAAAATTTAAAAATTAGTGTTAATTTGATTCGAAATAGAAGGGACCAAAGAATCATATACCGTTTGTTTGTTTAATTTGTCCAAATTGACAACATTTTTGAAAAAATAGACAAATAAATTATAATAAAGGAAGTATTATTTGATTAAAAATAAAGGAGTATGCAATTACGTCTAACAATACTGCTATATTCAGATAAAGCAAACTAGGTTCGCCGCATTAATTCGTCCACTTTTAACAGAGGTTAGGAGATTAATCATTACAAGAGGCAATAATTGATTATATATATATATTTTATTGCTTTACTTTTTCTAATTTTATCGTCTTTTTTATTGGGTCAATTTATATTTTTGCTTGTGGGTTTGTGGTAATGAACTTTTCACAAACATATTTTAAGCCCAACAAAACAATCAAAATCCCTGTAGGCCGTAACCCCAAATAAGGAATATATATATATATATATATTAATCCACCTAAGAAGAATGAGTCGAAGAGGAAAATTTTCAGTGTCGGGTGGGTATTGTCCACGTGGTATCCGTTCTGCAATCTCAGTCGTTCAAAGCGTCATCCAACGGTCCCGAAGAGAAGAGAGAGTGGTTGGGTGAGAGGAGAGAGGAGATCAATTTGGACAGTCCAAAATAGTTTTGGACGATCGAGATCGTGCTTGGCATAGATACGTGGTATCCATTGGGTACCCAAAAAATTTTCGAGTCGAAGACATGATCATTTGTAACCACGTGTAAGTGATTTATATACTCCGTACAAGTGTTATGAGCTATGACCCGACAACGCAATAGAAAATTGTTTTTTAGTAATTTGTCTTCTTTTAATTTCAAATTTTGTCCATAGTATTTTTTTTTCACTTCTAGATGAGTCGAGTTTAATTTCAAATTTTGTCCATAGTGCTTTAAATATAAGCCAATTATTTAGAAAAATATAAGCCAATTATTAAACGGTCAAAGACAAGTTAAAGTAACACCAAAGAATTATGCTAGGCCATATAAGAGCATGTACATTTGAAGTTGTTAAAAATAGTTGTTATATGTTATATGACACAAAGTGTTAAAAATGGGATCCAAAAATTATGTGTTAGAAGATTGTTAAGTAGGGAATGAAATAATAGCTCCATTTGACAATTTTAGGTGTTTAGTTAGTATTTGTTAAACTTAAAAAAATACTAAAGTGGGACCCATGCTCTCTATTCTCTCTCCTCTTTCCCCCTTCTTTCCTCCCTTTTCTCTCTCTTCTGCTGTTGCAGACCTTCTCTCCTCCCCTCCCTCTCTATCTCTCTCCTCTCTCATGTGTGCTACCAAGCTCTCCCACTGTGGAGATGGCCCTAGTATCAAGAGAAAGTGTTTTATGTAGCCCACTCCCTAAAGCACTCAAATGGAGTGCAAAAATGAAGAAATTTTTTGGTACATGACCATGGCAGGAAAAAATTGACACTAAAATGCTCCTAACAAGATCAAATGTACATGCTCTAAGATGATTTTTTTTATGATGGAAGAACAGGCGAACAGCCCTATAGCTAGGCCTTTTGGACTCGACTACATATTCCACCAGGTAACTAGCACCACCACGCCCCCCAATTAAATCAGGGTAATCACCTAGAGGGGAATTGAGCCCTAGACCTTGAGAACTACTCTCAAAGCCTGACATCAAACCAAACTACTGGAGCAACCCCTGAGTGTTTAGCCATATGAGATTTGTTGTTTTAGCCTAAACCCATATAGATTTGTTTTTTTTTATTTTCTTAACTTGGTATTAAGGCCAATTTACGCATAGCTCAATTAATATTGTTGCCCTGGAGTTAACGATCGAGATTTGATGTTTTAGCTGTAATGGTGTTATATCTATAAAAACTTCAATAAACTAATGTAAATTAATACTACTTAGTTTTGAATTATTATACTAGTAGGATAGTTTTGAATTATTATATTGTTCCTACGAGTAGATATTGATTGAGTTACATACTCCCTCTGATCTTATTTGGTCATCTGTTATGGATAATCTACCATTTTCAATTGTAACAGAATCATTGTCTATGGAAAAGCTTGAACGTAAGTTTCTAGAATTGTCTATTTTGGTGCTTCGGAATATTAACTTTCTAGAAGTGTCGTGCAATTTTAAAGAATTAGTAGGAGTATTATTATGATTCAAAAGAGAAGGCACCAAAATAATTATATAGAGTTTGGTTGATTAATTTGTTTGAAATCGACAAACATTCTGAAAAATAACTAGGTGTCCGGGTCCTAGCTTTCGCGCACCTTGACTAATTCTAGGAGACCAATCCCACTGTCCACTAGCAGGGACCCCATTTAAAGCCAGAGCAAAGCTCTATATGAACTGGCCCCAAAGGAGTTGATAACACTTACGAGGTTTTGAACCTAAGACCTCAGGGGGCAAATCCCTAAGTCCCAAGCCTTGACCACTAGGGTAATCCATGGGGTTCACTTTTAATTTAGGTTAGGGGAATAATCTTTGCAAGATGCAATAATTGATTATTTGTTTTATTTTGCTTTACTTTCTCTTTAGCTAGCTTACTAGCTAGTTATTCATTAATTTTATCACCTTTTTCATTTGGGATATGCTTGTGGGTTTGCAGCAAGTGGTGGCTAGCTCGTGCGGTAGAGTTCTTGGATGCCCCCGTACTGTATTCTGGGATCGAGTCATATTCCCCCTCCCTTATAGAATAGAAATGATGAATGGGAAAAAAAAATATGCTCGCGGGATTTGTGGAGATGAAGTTTTCAGAAACATATAGTTTAAGCCCGACAAAAAGTAACAATTAAATACCTGAAACCCCTAAATAAGAAGGAAAAGTAATTAGTTCACCCAAGAAGAATGAGCCAAATGATATTTTGTAACCACGTGTAATTGCTTCAATTATTCACCAATCTAACTATTCCATTAATCTTGATTTTTAGTTTTTTATTTTATCATTGGTGCACCCTCTCAATATCAAAATGATGAGTTTTTATTTTATCTTTGTTTTTTTCTATGTTGGGTGGGTGTTGTATTGTAAGCTTCTGTTTGGTATAGAGTTCTAGGTGGAGTTTGTTTTGTTTGCTTGCTTGAAATCTTACAGGGGTATGCCCTAGTGGAGAAAAATTTCATTGGTGCAAATAAGGTATGGCTGAAGGTGGTGTCTGAGTGCGCATCTTGGCCGTCCAAAATTTTTTTGGATGGTCCAGATTTCTTACTTTTGGACGGCCCAGATTTCTCCCTCCCTCTTTCCTTTCTCTCTCACCCTACTAACTTTTTAGGGCCTTTTGGTATGCTCTTTTTATTTTATCTTTAGATTTAGTAGATTAAAGTACAAATTTTACTTCATATCGTTGGCCTTGGTGAGATGAATAAAATAAATAAAAAAATTATAGACCAAAGTTGAAAAAAGTTTATATACGACAAAAAGAAACTCAAAAATTCAAAAAGAACAATGTTCGAGTCTTTTTATCTTTGCTCACTTCCCATTTAAAAAAAAAATTCAAAAAGATTTTTCTCCCATTTCTCTCCTTCCAATTATTATTCAGTGTTATCTCTCTATTCATAAGTCATAACCCAATTATTTTTATTTCTCTCTAATTATTACTCTCTTTTCAAAAATCCATCCAAACACTGTCTCAAAAACATTCTTCTTAAACTCTCAACCAAACAAAGCCATTTGTCATTTTATATGAACATTTTTTAAACTTTCATTTATATTTTTAAACTTTTCGGACTCTTCTCATCGTTATGAAAGGTATGATGTAAAAAAAATACTCAAATTTACTAGAATTTAAGAGAAAATAACAAAAAAAAAATCATGCTAAAACCTCAAAAAGTTATAGTTTAAATGGAGAACCAATGATTAAAAAAAAAAAGGTGATCTCTAGATAGTATTAATATGAGAGGTAGACGTAATTTATTTGTTTTTATGAATTAGTACTCATATAGAATATATTTTTTTATTTTTTTATTTATCTTGACAAGAACAAATCAAAAATCATAACCAACAAGTAAAAAAATGCCAAAAATAAGGTAAACAGAAGGATGATTTTTAATATTTGACTTCTTTTAATTCCAATTATGTCCATGTTTTTTGTACTTCTTATTAATTATTTTTGCACTTCTAGATAAGTCAAGTTCAATAAAAATAAACGAATTATTAAAAGGTCAAAGACGAGTGAAAGTGTTTGAATCTTACCAGTTACCAATAAGTGGTAAAGTACCAATAAAGGAGGAGTACGGTAGGCCTCATCACAGAGGATCACAGTATACGAGTCACAATTGTTGAATGAAACGATGCGGCTATAAAAAGCCCCGCATCTGTCCCTCAAAGCTCTCGTGGTCACTCGTCTTCTCAAAACTGGGAGTAAATTAAATTTCCCAACTAACAAAGCGCCCTAGCCAGCGAGGAGAGAGAGAGAGAGAGAGAGACCGTACATACATTTAGAGAGAGAAAACAGAGATACAGAGAGAGAGAGAGAGAGAGCGTTGTCGTCGTGTAGGTCTCTGAAAGTGTTGAGATTGGATAAGCATTTTTGTTAGTTCGACAATGGCGGATCACTTCAACTACGTGGTGGGGGGGATACTGGCGTATGTGATGACGCTGGTGGTGTTGTACAATTTGTTCGTGAAGCGAATCGGCCGAGGAGAAAGCGATGACGCCGCCGCCGCCGTGGCTAACAAAACCTCCGCCACCACCACGACGGAGATTATAAGAGAATGTAGATCGAAGAACGATGTCGACGTCATCATCGTCGGAGCCGGCGTCGCCGGTGCCGCTCTCGCTCATACCCTCGGCAAGGTGCGAATTGTGCCCCCCTCGTGTTTATGCGTTCATTTGCATGTCTTAATTGAGCAATCATACGCACGCAATTTTAAAACACAACTCTCGGATACAAGTGTGTTCGAAAAGGTTCCGGATTTGGTTGTATCCGGGGATTGTGTTAATCTTTTCGTATTGAGTAGAAACACAATTTTAAAACACAAACGTATCTAGAAGAATATGTGCCCACATATATCCAACGCCTCCTGACACAATTATTTTGAGATCTGCCTTGACCTCACCAAGAAACCATGGGCTTCAACCACTTGACCTAGGCCGTTAAGATTTACGTATGTTAGTAGCATATCACTGCAAAGCCTGTTTTCTGTGAACAAAATTAGCTGGCAGATTCTAGTATGCAGTTTATTTTTTATTATTATAACCTGCACTAATCAGATGTAAATTAATGCTTCCACATGTCACCCTGTCATTTGTCATTTTAATTTTCTTTTTGCTGAGTGTTTCAGTTGGATTCTCATTTGAATAGGTATTTCCTTTTAGTTAACAATTCATTAACGATAGCGATGATCATGGATCAGATTAGTTCGGTTTCAAAAATGAACCGAGGACCAAATCAATTCGTATGGATTAGGGATACCGAACAACTTCGTGAAACTCGTAGAACCAGATCAATTTAACCATTAAAGTGTGGTGCAGTTCTGTTTTGGTTTCGAACCCCAGTTCATTTTGAGATGAGATATCATGTTCACAAATCATTTAAAGCACTCAAAAATGCTTTTAAAAAAATCAAACCTTTCCTTATTTAATTAATCTCCATTAAAATCACCAAAAGTCACTAAAATTCAATAAATTTCATTTTAGAATCACTCTATTTCTAAATCAAATTTTGATAATATTATAATAATCCGTATATAATTATAGTAATGGCAGTTCTGATTGGTTTAGAACTGAACTGGTTTAAAATCGGAACCGTTAGTTTGATTTTTAATTTCTTAGATCAAGAACAAACAAACCACGCTACTAAAAGACCAAACTAACCAGCCTGTTTTGGACTGATAGGCAGTTCGACAATTTTTTGGCTCACCCCTGCCTAAACTGTTGGTCAACCTAATCAAAGGGATATTCCATTATTCTATGGAAGTAGGCAAAAAAAGACCTAGAACTCCTTAGATATTTGATTGTGTGGAGTTGGACTATTATGTCTGATTTTTTAATTTTCTTTTATAAGAACTTCACTTTATTATGTCTGGTGTTGGTTATCAATTATTTTGTTTACTATAAAATTGCAAATTAATTTATCTGCAACTTGATTTTGGACTTTAAATTGCAGGATGGGCGCCGTGTTCATGTGATTGAGAGAGACTTGACTGTGCCTGATCGGATTGTTGGAGAGCTGCTACAGCCAGGGGGATACCTCAAATTGATTGAGTTGGGACTGCAAGGTGAGGGTTACATGCGGATATAAACTTATAAAGTCAAACCATGTGATTTTGAAGTTTGAACACTAGTGCTTTGTTATTAGTCCAGTGTTTGACAGTTGACTAATTTTGTCAATTAAATACATCTTGTTTAATCTTTTTGAGGGTTGACTACTTTTGTCAATCAAATAAATCTTGTTTAATCTTATAACACTCAATAAAGTCTTTCTTTACATGTCATATAAGTGGGTTGGTGAATAAACCATGTGATTTGTTTACCGCAGATTGCGTGGAGGAAATTGATGCCCAGCGGGTGTTTGGGTATGCTCTTTTCAAAGATGGAAGGAACACCCGACTCTCTTATCCTTTGGAAAAGTTCCACTCAGATGTGTCGGGAAGGAGCTTCCACAATGGCCGTTTCATTCAAAGAATGCGGGAGAAGGCTGTAACCCTTCCCAAGTATGTCTTCTCTCCTATGGCAGATTTTGATTTCTTTTCCTTTTAGTTTACAGTGCAATATGCATTCATAATTTAACAGCATCAAGTACGTATCATGGAATCAAATTATCATCCTTTTATGTTGCTTCACTCCCTGAAATTTGGACACTAAAGCTTGTTTCTCAATTTTATTTTAGTGTTCGATTGGAGCAAGGAACAGTCACTTCTCTGCTTGAAGAAAAGGGCACCATTAAAGGTGTTCAATACAAGAATAAGAATGGTGAAGAAGTGTCTGCGTATGCTCCTTTGACGATTGTGTGCGATGGCTGTTTTTCAAACTTGCGCAGATCTCTTTGCAACCCTAAGGTGAGGATGACTTTCTCTTTGCTTTTTCTGTCAATACATTATAAAAATGGTCGAACGTCTTTTTGCCTGTCACGTGCTTGGATTAACCAAGGTGTCTCATTGCTTGGACTCAACCCCTGATTGCGTTTTATTGATTTTAGGTGGAAGTGCCTTCTTGTTTTGTTGGTTTGTTGCTGGAGAACTGCGACCTCCCATACATAAATCATGGGCATGTTATTTTAGCAGACCCGTCTCCCATCTTGTTTTATAAAATCAGTAGCACAGAGATTCGCTGCCTTGTTGATGTACCTGGTCAAAAGGTTCCTTCTATTTCAAATGGTGAAATGGCAAAGTACTTGAAGAATATGGTTGCGCCGCAGGTATATACATTATTCATTTCCTTGCTTTCCGTCTTAAGGCCTTGTATTGTAAATGATGATTTTTTCAGAAATAAACCTAAAGAAATTTACTCTGTTCGTTATATTTATTGTCACCTTGGGCTTGGACTCATGAGAAGCTTCTATGTGCAGATTCCTCCACAGCTGTATGATAGCTTTATCGCTGCTATTGATAAAGGAAACATAAGGACAATGCCAAACAGAAGCATGCCGGCTGATCCTCATCCTACTCCTGGGGCCTTGTTGATGGGTGATGCGTTCAACATGCGCCACCCTTTAACCGGTGGAGGAATGACTGTGGCACTATCCGATATTGTTGTGCTACGTGATCTTCTTAGGCCTCTTCTTGACCTAAATGATGCACCTACTCTTTGCAAATATCTTGAATCTTTCTACACCTTGCGTAAGGTGAGCTGCCTACTTAACTTATATCCATAAAGCATTAGATGTCGCGGCATTTTCTGTGCTGTAGTCTGTTGATTGGCAAACGTATTGGGAAAATAAAATATCGCAAAGTAAATGGTGCTATTTGACCCTAACTAATTCTCAATGTTCTTATTTGCAGCCTGTTGCATCCACAATAAACACGTTGGCTGGTGCCTTGTACAAGGTTTTCTGTGCTTCACCTGATCAAGCACACAAGGAAATGCGCCAAGCGTGCTTCGATTATTTGAGCCTCGGAGGTGTTTGTTCCACAGGACCAGTTTCTTTACTCTCGGGCTTGAATCCTCGCCCATTGAGCTTGGTTGTCCATTTCTTTGCCGTGGCAGTATTCGGTGTTGGTCGCTTGTTGTTGCCTTTTCCCTCTCCCAAACGCATGTGGATTGGAGCCAGACTGATTTCGGTGCGTATTTTGCTATCAGCGCTATCGAAATTTAATCTCAATTTTACCGAATCCTTTCTTTTCCTGCCAATCCGTTTACTAAATTAGGATATTTGTGTTTTGTTTACTGCAGGGTGCATCAGGAATAATCTTACCCATCATTAGGGCAGAAGGTGTGAGACAGATGTTTTTCCCTGCTACTGTTCCTGCTTATTACAGAGCTCCTCCAGTGTGTTGAGGTTGCGAAAGCTGAATCATGAAGGAAATTTAAGCACTTTTGTTGTTCGAAATTCGGGGATTCAAGTTGATCGCTTTTTCGAACAGTTGTAATTTTTCATTCACATTTCTTTTGGTTTTAGCCATTCATTTTATCGTTGTGATTACGTCTCTCATAAATAAAATTGCACATATTGCCTTTTTCGGATTGGACCGGTTCCATAGAAATCCAGAAACCAAACCATATCTAATAGTTTCAGAGTTGAGAACCATGATCAGACCGTTACACTTACGAAACCAAATCACAACCAATCCATTAGACCGGTCCAGTTTGGTTCGATTTCCGGTTTTAAACCATGTTAGCATCCAAAAATTGCAAAAAAGAAAAATTGAATAACATACCACTAGTTTTTTAAAATAGCTGACAAAAGCGTTCATTAGTTTTGAAAACTGAATTTGTCTACAAAATTGTTGCAACTTCTTTATCTAACTACTACCATTGCACCTACCCTCAAAATATTCTTGAAGCCCTAAAAAATCACTAAAGAACTACTAAAGTATTGTGAAACAAAACCTTGAACAACAATAGGAAAATAGTAGTACTAATAAAAATAAGCAGCAACATATACATACTGATGCAATATACATAAATATATAGATAAATGGTACGGTTCGTTTCGTTTCGAACCATGATTCCTAATTATGAAAAAAATTAGAATCAGAACCAATCGATTAAACCATAAAACCAATCCAAATAGACTGATTCGGTCCGGCTTACCGGTTTTCTCGGACATCCTATCATCTATTTTGTGTTCGGTAACCTATTGAAAACAAAACAAACATTCAAAGCCATAAAGAAAGTGTAAATTTTTATAATGATTAGAGGGAGAAATAGGGATAATAATTAAAAAATAAGGATTACTGATTAGAGAGAGAGAGAGAGAGAGAGAGAGAGAGAGAGAGAGAAATGAAAATGATTTTTAAAAATAAGAGTAATAGTTGGATAATAATAATTGAGGAAACCGAGTCTTGAAACCCAAAACGAACAAGTCCTAGTATCCCAGAAAAAGGTTTCTGCTTTGTAAAATGGGTGGGTCTCATATGCAAATGCAAAACTGACGAGTAGCTGTGAATCCAGAAACTTCTATACATTGGTCAAAATATGAGTACCAGACACTGTGGAAGCCCACTCCTGTGAGTATCAAGCCCCATCATAATACCAATAGATAAGGCCACGTTTGGATGCTCTCTACAAGTGGCCTGACACTTTCTATTTGGCATTTCATCCAATGGCATTACCAGAAAAAAGGAATCATCTTCACACCTTTTCTGCAAAAAAATAAAATATCAAATTGCCCCACCTGCCTGTAAAGCTGCTTTAATTTTTTATATTTTTTTAAAGTAGTATTCAAATTAGGAGCCGAGAGTTTTTGCATTCTGAAAAAAAAAAAAAAAACTGGCATTCCTAATTAGAGCTAAACTGGATGTAAGCTCAAAAGTACAACCTGAAAACCCTAATGGTCAAATGGCACGAAAAAATCCACAGTGGGCTAATTGCGGTGATAGAAACTAATACAATACAGATCGCATGCGGGATAAAATCACCCTCGATGTTTCTGACTACTGCATTCCTAAGCGAAGCAGGGTTTTTAGTTCACCGCTTATTGTTTTTCCTTTCCGTCTTAATAGCTTCATAAGATGTCATGACCTATGAAACACGGATACTTCTAGATGGGAGCCATGTCCATATCGTATCCGTATCGGACACCGATACTCGTGAATACGTAAGTATCCACAATTATAAAAATTATTTTTTATATTCTCTAAGTATCGGATACTTTTTGCATACTTTAAGCACGTATTCAAACTTTTATGAGATTAAGATTGTGACACTTGTTGCGTAGTAGTAGGGTAAAATTGTTAGAAACAATGAAAACGATAGATTTGTTGCACTTTTTAACTTCATTTTAGAAGGGGAGACGTATTGAAATTCTAAGAAATATTCCCGTTCTAATATTTTTTGAACATTTTATTGAAACATACATATGTTTGATAAAATTAAACTTCAATAATTGAGCAAGTAACCACGTAGACATACATAAACCCATATTGCATAAGAAAAATACAATAGTTTGAGCACCGTTCTTGTTATTGTGGGTAATACAATGTTGAAAACCTATAAAAATGTCTCTTAATCTAACTTATTCTAAAGTATCCTAGCCGTATCCATATCCTATTTTTTGGGATTTTCTCGTATCCCCGTGTCCATATCATATCGTGTGCGTATCGCGTATCGGTATCCATGCTTCATAGGTCATGAACTCTTTGAACTTTGCTTCAGCTGGGGCCAATTGGTGTGATAGAAACTAATACAATACAGATTCAACGGGATAAAATCACCGTCGATGCTTCTGTCTGCTGAATTCCCAAGCGAATCAGGGTTTTCGGTTCACCGCTTATTGTTTTTCCTTTCCGTCTTAATAGCATCATAAGATGTCATGACCTCTTTGAACTTCGCTTCAGTTGACTCTGCACCAAAAACACAACCATCAAATATTTTGAAAACACGTACCAATGCAAGAAAAATGAGATCAGAACATTCCGGAATGTGAGATCTAAAAGAATGGTCAAGAGATACCTACCCACCTTTGTTATCCTGATTCTGATCTGGGTGGAACTCCTTGGCCTTTGCCCTGAAAGCTGTCTACACGGGAAAGAAAAGGAAAGGTTTTCATTATCTTTGGGTGTGCATCAAAATGTTTATGTGCTACACTGATACAAAGCACTTAATGTCTTAATCCATTCAAATGCAAAGGAATTGCCATAAGGCGTATTGATGGCATCCTTCTCTAACTGAACATCTTTTAGATACTAAATTCTGTTTAACCGTTCATCATTGCTTAGATTGAGTGCATATCTAAGGACTTGAGATAGGCAATGGTGAGTATGAAAAGAGGTCTTGGTCGAAATATTTCACGGATACATAGAACAAGACCCTCAATCATAAAATTTAAAAGTAAGGGCTCGTCGATTGTCGGATTATTTTAAAAGGGATTGGATAAGCCAGGATTAAGGATGGGGATAGATGGGACAAGTGGGGTCCACAAGATAATAGATGAGATATAAATATTGGGGTTAGTTGTAGTGTGCTTGATAAGGGTGGAATAAAGAAGGGATAAGGATGATGTATTATTTTTGACTGTTCGGTATGGAGGGAATCTAATCTGGATGGGCGGGACAAGGTAATACCACCCTCTATGTGGTGTAAGGGGTACGATTTCATGAAATAGTCTGGAGTTATCCAGTCCCTTTCTTAATACCGTGCGCAACAAACACCTGACTATAAATAAAGAGGGAACATGTGGGTCCCCATGTTCCCCCTAATCCCAATCCCCCCTTCTAGTTAGGAAATGAAAGAGTACTGATGATGAAATGTGAAAAGAGAGGATTCATCTTTAAGGAAGGCAGGGGAGAGCAACATTATACGCAAAATCTGGTAAATACCTTAATCTCATCATCGGTGTATGGTATTTTCCTCAACCTGTTGCAAACAAAGAGGATAACAAAAGATCAAAATCAACATAAGAGTACTGGCTATGACACAATGGAACATAATACAAAGTTCCATGTCTTTCCCATCTGGAAGTAAAAGCATTGGTGAAAAAGACGAACAAAAAAACATGTTGGCAAACCCGTTTGCACTACACTGGTTCACTTTGGGAAAGTTGAAATTCAAAAAAGAAACTAAAACTCGGCCTCAGCTCTCCCTGTTCATTATGTGGTGGCAATATCATTTTCAAGATAAAACTGAGAATCAGAAGCACATGGCTTCAAACTGAAAGGAGGTCCCTTAATTCTGGTTATTTGACAGATAGTATTGGATTCTTAAAAGCTCCAGATTTAACTTCTGAAGTGGACCTTATGAATTAATATTATGTAACTGATGATCACTTCGTAAAAATTGGTAGAATGCAATGAAACACCTACACATAAATTCACTTCTTCTTGTTTCTATATTTGTCGAATTAAACTTCCATTACTTTCCAAGTAAATTCTCAATGAACTGTAACCCATAACACTTCCAAAAATATTGTTAGGAGATGATCATGCATCATCCCTTCAGAAATTGTTGAGGCCACTTAGAGCTAGAGGCCCAAAAGATTCTATAAACGTCAGACTAACCTACTTCAATCACTTCATATTCAACAAAAGTTGCACAAGTTACTTGATATTCAACATGCAAAATCTAAAGATTATGCACATTCCAGTCTTATGATAGGCCGTATCCCATGATCACAAGAAGTAACAAACAACCCATGACATTGATAATCTTGATGGTCATCAAATTTACAATGGTTATTATTACCTGTCAAGACCCAAAACCGAGTAGTGATGGGACAAAAGATAACTGGCACTGTCTTGAGGAATTTCCCTGAAAGTAGTCCTACGGTGTCCTTGTGATGTATCAGTCTTCCAATACCAATCTTCCCGTTGAAAATGTTGATGATATTCACCTGGACCATTTTCCCTCCAGCTCTCATAGATCCTTTTGTATTTATTTTTCCCTCTATTAAATACACTTTGCACGCGTCTTATACGCTCCTATGAAGAGAGGATGAATCAAGTCAATGCTTGCTGTTTCATTAAGTTGAAAAGGAAGGCCGCTCATCTATTTCAGTGTTAAGTCATAGCATCAGAAAGCCACCCACATGTGCATTAAAAAACCTTTCAGAGTTGTGGTTCATTGAATATCACTTCATTTGTAACATACCTTTACGTTCTCACTTCTCAAAGATGTCCTTCAAAAGAGGATAAATAAAAACAAGTCGATTTAGTCAGATTGTAACTGTGTCTTGTTTGTTGGGATTCCCCACTATGTGTGAAGGAGAAAAACGTGGATATAGCCCAACAGCTATTGTTAACTTTTGCTTCCCAATTGTGGACTTGGGAGATATGGGAATGATCACTTGTGAAGAGAGCATTCAATACTCTTGATTGTTTCCTCCTTTGCACTGACTATATAGTGTTGCATCCTTTTGGTTCAGAGTGTGTAGAACAGAGGAGGGTGGGATAGAGTAGAGAGAGTAGGGTAGTGTGAGGGCTCCTCCTTCGGGAGGAAGCCGAGCTCCTCCGGTGAAGCTCTGACAGGAAAGTGTGAGAGAGAGAGATACACTGAGAAGGTGAGTGATTGGTACCCCCATGTAATATCTTTGTATTTCCCATATAGTGAAACCCTCCTCTCCTCCCATGGATGTACCCGTTCTTCGGGGAACAACGTAAATTCCTTGTATTCTGTGTGACCAATTGGGTATGTGTGTGAGTTTATGGGCAAACCTGGGGCACAACATTGTTTTTATTTTAAACAAGCACTCGGAAAAGAAATTGATGCATATAACTATTTTCTTACTTTAGCAAAAGCTGGACAGAACCTCATTGACTCTGCTACAAGAAATCTGTGTCCTTCAGTTCTTTCCTCAAGAGGCGATTCATATGGTAATATCATACTAGACTAGTATCATGTGACAGGCCACAAATCCTTGATCGTTCCAAAACTCACATTTTAAGGGGTAACAAAAGAGAAGGCAACAAAGGGCATTTTGATGATGTGCCTGGCAACTGGAGAATAACAAAGTAGTTACTTTTCATCTCATTTCAGTAGATTTTTTCAATCACATATAGAGCAAAAGGCAGGGAGGTATAAAACACAAACCTCCCGGACAAAAAATCTTACCACTCTTTCCATTTCCTCTTCGTACTCCTCTTGCATTCGACGGTTATACCTCTTCCGTGCTTCCTCCTTAAAACTTGACCCGAAAGAACCACCAGTTGGACCTTTCCATGACAACGGTGACCTGCCCAACTTTTGGAGCACAAACACGCAGAATCAGTTATCGGCGAAGAAATACTGCACCTCTAATGGAGACAAACACAACCGCGCGAGTGCGCGCATGCGCTCACACTCACACACATATATAGAGAAAGGGAGGAATACCTAACTTAAACTATTTTGAATCAGTTCAACATATAAAACTCCCCTCGAGGGAAGATTTTACTGAGATTCAATAAGAGACCATAGGAATTCATGGTCCTAAGACGAAAAGCATGACTCATCCATAACTTTTCCATTCATATTAGATGTTTCTGAGAAGATAGCTCTCTCTTAAGTGAACCAATAACTATTTCTTAAAGCATTTCCATAGCCCCAATTGCGGGTTGCTGACAGCAGGAAATTCCTATTTCCATTTCCCAGTAAGAAATAAGATCATAATAAGAAATTGTTAACCTTAATTGCTGACAGTTAGAATCAATATTAAATTAGCACGATATAAGTGCATGAAACCAAAGATAGAGGCCACGAGGGGCGCATGCACCACCTCAAGGTTTCAGAAATCAGAGTTTTGCTAAGTGCCTGCAAGTACAAAAACAGTTTTCAATTCAGCCATTAAACACTTTACGGTCCTCTTTTTCTTTGAATATTTCAATAAAAGTTCCTGCAGTTTGGTCCTTTATAAAGGTCTCCTTGGATATTCCTTCTCCATTCAAATTGTTCTCGTCTCGCTAACTCTATGCTACACGGACGTAGGTAGGTGAATCGGATAGGGGTGAATATCTAAGGGTCAGACACCTAAAACCTGAAAAAAGATGATTCGTGGGTATGTGTTCAAATTTTTGGATACGGATACCAGGAACATGCCACCTAAATTTTCAAAATACTCTCAATGGATTTTTGTATGTACGAGAAACACTTGATATTCATGTGCCAAAAAAGTAGAGTACAAAAAGAAAATGTCATAATTTTCATATGCATGTTAATGATGATAAAAAAACCATATATTCTCAACTCATGTATGAACCAAAGATGAATGAATAAAGATAAAGACAATGAACTGATATGATAAAAATCATGAATCATTACCTGAGAATAGAACCAATCAACAGCCCTCCGCAACCGTCCAACCTGGTAGATTACTCCCAACCATAAATTCAATTAAAGCCTCCAATTTTAAGTAAATCAGAAAAGGGTAAAACTTACAGAGATGAACCACCACCGGTATAAATAAAGTGTAACTTACTAGCAACGTGGATGCAGCAGTAGCTCCCAACAGACCAAACAGGAACATTCCCCGCCGCTTCATAGCTGCTTCCTGTTGCGGACTGTCTCGATTCCTTTGAGCGTCACCGTCTTTTCCATTCATAGTTTTATTATCTCCGCAATTGGAATTCGAAGAACCCTAGATTCATGCTCTTGATTGATGCACTTGACTCAATCTCTGCAGGGAGCAGCGTCGTAGGATGGCGGTTGGCCGGGGACCGCCACGTAGGTTGGCAAACTCGAAACCATGTGGACGGGTAAAAAGCAAATCAGGATTGCCGCGTTTCCTACGGTTCGACCACTAATTACGGGTTCGGCCAAATTCATTTATATTTATTTTTGAGATAATTAAATAATCATCCTGTTTAGAGATAGCACGTACGTTTTCATACTTATCATTTTGAACAGTTATGTTTTCATCATTTTTAATTGTAAAATACCATTTCTACCTTTATCTAGTGATACATATTGATATAGATAATTATTGTTGCCTAAATAGGTGTGATGTAGTTTTCCTAATCAGGTGGGATGTAATTACCTAAAATCATGGGTTTTGAAAAACTAGGAAAGATTTTGTTTCCATGTATAGTTGATTTAGTTATTTCGGATAATCAAGGATTTTGGATGATTTGATTTCAGATAATCAGGGGTTTCAAAATGGAATGGTTTTGTTTCCACAAATAACGATTAATGGAGAGAAATTTATCATTTTTACCATAATTATTGTATATGTGAAAATTATCCAAGCATCATGGTAAAATTTCTATAATCGTGGTAAAAATGCTAATGCGCAGCAGTAGTCATGGTAAATATGAAGTGCTACATCCAACTTGTACTATATTTACCATGACTATGGTATGGAAAATTAAGATGCAGTTCAACACTTTTTAATCGTACCATTTTGCCAATATTACTGTAGGAAAAAATTAACCTATCATCATGGTAAAATTGCTAATAATCGTGGTAATACATTACTACAAAATCATGGTAAACATGGTACATTACAATGAAAACATGGTAAACTAGTTACATTAAAACATGGCAAATTATTTAATACATTACCACAGAAACATGGAAACTAGTTACATTACACATTGAATACCATTTTAACTAATTTCATGGAAAATTCGAATACCATCTTAACTGATTACACATGAAATTCATTGTGACAAAGGCTAACACGATAAAATTATTTACCATGAAAAAACGATCAAAAAATAAAAACGCCGATCCAAACAGGGCTTCAGCCAGTGATGAAACTTAGGGAAAAAATTTCAGAGTATAATTACTTGCACAAGTTTCATCAATCACGTTTGAATCTCGATTGAAACTGATGAACCTTCCCCTGATGTAGTTGCAACCAATTGTGGCAGATTCTCATAATCTAAACCCAGAATTTCATCCGTACAACAAGGATTCGAATACTTCTCACCCATTGCAACCGATTGGAAATCTTGAGCCTCCATAGATTTCAATGACTTGTGGCGGAGAGAGAGAGGAGAGATCGAGATTGAGTTGCGGAGATAGCGGCGAAGTATAGCAATGGTTTACGGTACCGGCGGCGGGCAATTGTGGTTGTGGTGGTGGTGGAGGGGCAGCAGGCGGTGGTGGTGGAAGAGGAGGCAGCGAGCGATGGTGGTGGTGGCTGGTTGGAGAGAGAGAGAGAGAGATCTGGGCGATTGTGGTGGTGGTGGCTAGAATTTATTATGGATTTTTTTTGAAATGGGTCAAAGGATAAGGCGTAATTTTAGGGAGGGACTTGTGGGATTAATTTTTGGTCCTTGTAATTTTTAAAATGGTTCACAATCTACCACCTCCTATATGCAACTTTTAAATTAGTCCTCAACCCCTAATATGGTATTTATTATATATAGATATATAATGTAAAGGGCAATTTAGGGATTATTTGAATCTCGGGATAGAAACATAACTCCTAAAAGGCTCAGGATGATTTTCAATTTCCATGCGGAAAAAAAAATGATTATTTAAGAGTCCCTTTATTTTTTCAGATTTTTGAGATTCGTTTTGTTTAGGAAAAAAATTGAGGTAATTAAATATTTATCCATTTTTTGGACACTAAATATATTTTCATCTCCTTACTTTAAGGGATAATATTTTCATCCTCTTTTAATAGGATTTACCATTATTCCTTTTCTTGATCATCTTGCTTAAAATTAAGGAATTTTTGAAATGGTGAATGATTCTCTTTCCTAAAATCAAAGAATATTCAAAATGGTGGAGATTCAAAATTAGGGATGATATTATTTCCAAAGTTTAGTCCTGTGATCACATATCACATTTTTTATGGTAAAAAAATTATTAATCACTTGTAAACATGATAATAATTGTTAAATTAAAACTTGTAAAAATAAAAAAAGGATAAAAAATCATGGTAAAACTATCAAAACAAATCCCAGTTTTATGGTAAGAAAACACTTAATAACTTGTAAACATGGTAATAATTATTGAGTTAATCGCTTGAATCATTGTAAAAAAAATGACACAAACCATGGTAAATAAAGCCTTACTTAATGTCCGTGGTAAAAAATCTAGAATAATAAAGCCGTTGCGCGGGTAGTGGCGGAGCCACATATAGGCCAGTGTGGGCCTGTGCCCACACTGGATTTTTGGAACGGTTTCTTTTTTTTAGAAAAATATAACATCACTTTTTCTTATACAAAAAATTAACTAGTGCTCTTGGGGCGCCATTACTTGATGTTATAATGTCATTTTCCTGCGCATATTTATGTGGGACTCAAGACTAAATATTACCTGAATATGTAATGAAGGCCGATAAAAAAATGTGATGGAGAAGGGTGTTAGGGCATCACTTGGCGAACTAGCGATGCCCTAGAACCATCTGGATAACTAATTACTCACAAACAAGCCTTAATTAAGTGAATTTTTGCCTCGAAACTATAGCGTGTTTACGGAACCCCAGACCTCCACCAACTCGAATCCTAGACCTCCCCCAACTCGAACCCCAGACCTCCCACTTGGAAGCCAAGGGGTACAACAAAATAGGCTAAGAAGAACATCTATCCATTAAAATGTAAGTCAAGCAAGACTAATTTCAAATGAAAATCAAGACATGTTAGATTCTTTAAGAAGAGATTTTTTTTTCTCAACAAAAGTATTGGCATTTATAAATTGATCCCTCACTGGAGCAATTTTCTAGCTATGCCACTGTGCGCGGGCCTATATAGATGAAGAATATGTACGCTCTCCTTGTAGATACTGCTTATCTATGTAGGCTCGCGCAGCGGCTCTCTTATAGAAGGCATGGTAAAAAAAAAATCATCACATAAGGTTCTGATAAAAAATAAAAAGAAAACATGGTAAAAAATAAAAGAAACATGATTGTTGGGGTATATTTAAGAATCATGGTAAAAAATTTATTTCACTTCCCTTTATGAATTTGGCCTGTGCATGCGGCTCGCTTAAAATTTTTAACCATAATTGCTGGATCAAGGATTTTTAGATGAAAACATAAAGAAATACGACAAAAATAATTTATGTTTTCATCCCAAAGGCAAAGAAATTTGGGATGAAAACATAAATAATTTTGGATGGGAACATAAAAAAAAAAAAACTTTTTTTTATGTTCCCATCCAAAATTATTTATGTTTTCATCCAAAAAATCTTTACCCTACAGGCAAAGACTTTTTATTATGTTTCCATCCAATTTCTTTATGTTTTCATCCGAAAAATCTTTACCCTATAGGCAAAGATTTTTTATTATGTTTCCATCCAAAATTATTTATGTTTTCATCACAAATATTGAAATCGGTCCATTATTCCTGGCTCCTATATTCAACATTTGATTTAGTCCTTAATCTCCTAATATATATATAATAAAATGGAAAAAGTGGGTTTATTTAATTTCGGGATGAAAACATAACTCCAAAAAGAGCACAGGATGAAACTCTAATTTGGAGGTGGTTGAAGGATGATTATTTAAGTAGCCAAAAAAATTAAAAAAAAAATTTCAGTAAAGAGATAGAAATCCATTAAAACAAAACTCCAATACAAAGGAAAAAAGAAAAAAAAAACAAAGGAAAAAACTGGCTCAAATAGACCTTAAAAAGAAATTACAGGAAAAAATCGCCGGAGCCTTCATTAGATTTGGAAACCCTAGATCCCCGTTGCCAAAAAATCGGGTTCAGCCGCCCATGCAAAGAGGAGAAGAGGTCGATCGCCCTGGGGAGTCGCCAGAAACCAAGTGGGGAAAGTAATAGAGGAGAGGAGTGGAGGAGCGGAGGATGAGGAAGGAGGAGGAAGGTGGTGGTAGGGGAGGGGGAGTGCAATGGCTGTTACCCTAGTGTAGACACCCCGATTTTGAACCCGAAATGCACGCAAGCATTCCTGATGATGAGAAGACCAATGTGAACTACCTCGAGGACTTGAACGAGGCTTGAAATTGTCAAAACCTTCAAACCTAGCCTTAAACGTTTCAAAAACCATCAACCTAACCTAAAACAACCAAGCCAAGCCAACGCACAAACCAGCATCTGAACCCACCTTGGGTGCCCAAGGTCACCTTGAGCGCCCAACCTCACCTTGGGCGCCCAAGGTGTAAACCAGTCAGTTACAGGTAGTGGCTATAATCATGAGATTTTGCTGCATGAGACCCATTAGCTCCCTAAAATCCGGCCATTTGCTTAGCCTACAAGCATACTCCATCTTTCTAATTACCCTTTAACCCCTCCAATTATTCCCAAATTTAAATTACACTTCCCTCCCCCCTTTTTCTTCTATAAAAACCCCCCATCTCCTCCCATTTGAGGACTACTGTCACTCTCTTTACTCTCCCCCTCACTTCCAGCAATTCCATATACTCCCTATCTCACTCTAAAACGTCCAATACTCACCTCATCCATCTACATCATCTAAACCCACCAAAAATCCTTCAAGAATCCTTTATCAAGCCTCAATCACCCATCATACCCTCAAATACTCTCAAAACTAGTCTTAAATTCCTCCAAAATACTAAAAAATCCATTGTTCTAGTACCAAAATCCAGCCAACAACTCCAAAATCACATATTCTCACCTTGATCAAGTCCAAAAAGGTAGAAAACAAGGAAAATTAACTCATGGTCTCATGGTCATCAAATGAATTTTATTTGGTTTTGTTCACATTTGAAAGAAGAGAATAAGATTTGTTGATGTTTATCAAGTGAAAGAACATGAAAATCAACATTTTTCAAAATGATCAATAGCTTGTAAACTAAAAGAATGACAAGAGGAAAGCAAGAAAGTAAACAGAAACATGCAAGCCAAAAGACATCTTGAGCGCCCAAGGTGTCTCTTGGACAGATTACTATTTTGTTCATTTTGCTCTCTTATCATTATTATTATACTGATTCATCTCATTACAGAAGTGTGTGTGTGTGTGTGTGTTGTTGAGTATTTACATTATCTTATCTCACTTCTCTCAAGTTCTCATCTCATATTTTTCTTTATTTTTCATGAATAATCCAAGGAATAAAGTCAAAAAGTTTGTTTATTATTCATGAATCTTGCCTCTCTGCTTTTTCCTGTTGATTAAAATCATTTTTCAGATAATATTTGGTGAAGAGGTCATGGATACATGAGTAATAAACCAAAAGAAATTGAAATCAAGTGAGAACCAGGGATGACCTTGGGCGCCCAACCTCACCTTGGGCGCTCAAGGTGGTTTCTGAGCAGTATATATATTTCATTCATCCTGTCATGATTGTTGCTATCTCAAGTGTATATGGGTTCATCTCAGCTGCTTATCATGTCTCTTGACAGTTCTTCTCTCTCAACTCAAATTTAATCTCATGTATTGATTTTTCTTAAAGCCTAAATGTTCAAAAGTCCATGTTTTTTTTTTATAATCACTTTTGAAAGCCTTGTTGATATCCTGTTATGGATTTATGAGTTGAAAATCAGTTTTGAAGACGTTTATGATCAAAGCAAGGCATTCTTCAAACCATAAAACAAGAGTTAAACTGTTGGGTTTGGGAGACCTTGGGCGCCCAACGTCTGTTCTGTCAACAGATTGGTTAGCAGCTGCTGCATCTTTCATCGCCTTCATTGTTCATTTTAATCTTATTTCCCGTATTTATCTATTTCTGTTCATCCATAATCTTGTTCATGTCATAATCGTTCGTTATCATTATTTCATTGTAATTACATATACACACGAACACCGCAATTTCTTTTATTTTTATTTTATCTTGAGTACATGCTTTTTACTTTGTTTATGTGTTCAAAACCAAGTTTTAAACATTTTCTATGTCCCACAAATTGTTTAGTAAAGACCGGTTCATGGACCAGGCGAGGGGGGTGCATTAAAACCTTTCCCCTCTCGTAACCAAACCCCTGAGCCCGGAAATAAAAAGGTTTTCGCACGACCGGCTAAATCATTTTCAAAACCATTGCGCATAATGAGTCAATCTTTTGGTTTCTCGGGTTCATTCCTTAAAATCGGGTGGCGACTCCAAAATTACTTTTCAAATTGAAATCGAAATGCCATCGTGTGGGCGGCCGCCCGTCGGGTGTCCACACCTAGGGAGAGGCTTCTCCCGCCTCTCTCTCTCTCTCTCTCTCTAACTTTCCTCTCGCCCCCGTATTATTTTTACAAAAATCTGTTTTAGTAGGAGTATTTTCGAATGAGAGAACTTAAAAGAGCATCTCTAGTAGACCTTATAAAGCACCCAATAGCATGAATAACTAAAATTTTACCTAGTGAATGTACAAAAATTTATTCCCATAGACTAGATAAATTGGCTCATTAGCCTATTACAATCAATAGCTTACCCTATAAGTTTGGTTACCTAGTTATAGAGTCATTAAATTTTTTAGACTTAATTTTTAGATTAAAATAATTTTTTTCTATTTTTCTAGGGATAAATAGCTTGGTTAAAAAATAGAGTTGTTGAATGAGACTTTTTAAATTGATACACTTGATTAAATACTTGTTGTTTGTTGCCCCTTGTATAGTCCAATTATAGAATTGCAAAAGTGCATCAAAATTTCGATTGTCGTACTCTCGCCAATCTTTAGATACTCGTCAGAATATCAAACCAAACTGAGCTTTATGTCCCAATTAAGCTTTAGGTACTCGTCACAATGATTTAACGAAAATCCATAGGTAAGTATACGTATCGCTGTTGTCATTTTCTGAATGAAACATCCCAAATGCCGAACACAGCCCTTCTTTTGGACATAGTAGTAATCATACTGTTCTATGTCCTTCAATATGCAAAGGAACAATTCTCAGTGCATCCGGAATTGTCAACGAAAGTAGTCACCTCAATAAGTACAATTTAAAGCAAAGTAATCCCGCCATATTTATCGATGGTTTATCTCTCGATCGTGCCTTTTCTAATTCTTTTTGTACTTTTTCAACTACATGTTAGTATCCGATTCTATGGCTTTAAGCTGTTTAGTAAGTATCTAAAATATTACTGTAGCTAAGTTTGAAATATCTTGCTTACTGGGATATTTATCTAAGATTTTAAACTGAAAATCTTATATTTTTCTAAGTCTATTTAATAAGTCTGAGTATAGTCCGTTCAAATAATCTAAATTATTAGATGGCTCTCTATATTTTTCTACTCTTTTATTTTCTAGTGATATCTAATTTTTCAAGAATTTCTATTTGAATATTGTAAATTCTAATCTTTTTCTACCAAGACTGGCTAATTGATCACTTGTTACAGGAATATCAACTTTAATACGACTTCTATGAAGAACATACTTTTTCTGAAAATTACAATTTTCACCACACCGCTTTCTATGTTGACTATTTGGTTGAACTATTGTTTGAACTAATCCTTTATGAATACAGCACATAAAACTAATGTACAAACTAACTAAGGATCTATCAAATAATAATTTAAATTATCTGTCTAGGGCTCTGATATAGGGATGGCAATCTTCTCCGACCAGTTCGAATCCGATCCGATCCCCGCTTCTTTTGATATTATTTTTGGGCGAGAGAGAGTCTAATAAGGAGTATAGAGGGCGGATTACTTTGTTAATGAATTCAAACTGGATGTGCTTTTAAAAAGTGACTTGTACTGATGAAAGGGATTTGACCTTTGCTACAGTATTTGATATCTTTTCAGTAGGAAAGTCGGGATTGTTCTCGGTGCTCAAACTTTTACCGACTACTCCAATAATACTCCTTCACTCCATAATCATACTTAAATCTTTTCCTCTTTGAAGATTTGACCATCATACGCCACATCAATTCTTTTTTAGAACTTCAACCATGATTAATACGTAACTCAACTTCTAGGAGTTGATAAAGTGGTATTGCGGGACTCAGGGATTTGTTCCCATCTAAAATTTCAGGTTCGATTCTTCTTACCAACAAACTTTTGGGGTCACTGAAGGTTATGCCCTCGAAATGTGCGCAAGTTAATCGAGACATCTAGGGATGACAAAATGTCTTGCCTCGCCCCTACCCGTTCGGGAAGGGTTTTTTTTTTTTTTTCTAATTTTCGGGCATCGGGGGAAATTAGAAAAACCCGGTCGGGGTTGGGGTCGGGTTGATATTACCCCACCCCGTTACCCTCCCCGAAATATATTTATATGTATAATTATACATTTACCCTAATAAAAAAACTAAATAAACTTAATATGATTCTACTAAAAAAACTTTCATTTTTACCTTAATATTTTAACTATTACACTAATATATCACTTTATTTATACGTATTTGTTTTTATTTTGCTTTTACATTAACGATTTTTAAAAATTTCTTACGAAGCGAGACGGGGCGGATAAATCCGTCCCCCGGTCGGGTTGGATCAGGTTCATGTGATAATTTTCAGGTCGGGAATGGGTATGCCCAAAAACCGTCCCACTCCACCCCATTGTCATTCTTGGAGACATCCAGTTATTATAAAAATAAAAAATTTATACGTAACCGAGACTGAGGAAGGAATAGATCTTTTTAAATTACCGGTACATGTCCACTCAGCATTTCAAAAATCGAAAGAGACAGTTGTCGGTTTATACGGCCATTGCCAAAATCTTTGAAAAATCTTACCTGGCACTTTGGACTGTCGTCTCATCGCCTTCCACGTAGTCCACCGGGCCCCACAAACGAATCCTCCCAACTACTCCTTTAACTGAGTGGGTGGGGTATGTATATATATTCACACAGATCGATTCTCTCACTGCGTTTGTCTGAAGATTTGTTTCTCCGTGTTTGCGTGTTTTCTCATTCTCTCCCTCATTTCTAGGGCTCTCTTCTCTCTCTCTCTCTCTCTCTCTCTTTCTAGGTGTGTGAAGTGGATGCGAAGCCATAAGTCTCGTGGAATCATGGTTTAATCCTTCCTTAACGCTTACCATATTCTGATAATAGAGCATTGTGTATACGTAATTCTTCCATTGACACAGGTATTGTTATCTCTCTGTAATCTGCATATGTGTGTCTTTTTGATTTGGTAATGATTCTGCGTTTGTATATGTAAACCTCTTCAAATCATTTAATCGAACGTTTGATTTGATTTGATAGTGCTTCCTTTTTATTGGTAAAGTAATTTTTTTTTGGTAAAGTTGATGGTGCTTCCTTTTGACTGAACTGGAACTGGGTTTGATTGGACTCGATTTTTTTTTTTTTTTTGGTTTTTAAAGTCTGGGGGCTAAAGTTTGTGATTTGAACTTTCAGAAGGAATTTCAGGAGGAGTTGAAGTTTTGTGTTGATTGGCTATTATTGATGTATAAAAGAATGCTTTGTTAAGGAAGAGAACAAGGACGTCTATATGCGCTCATCTATGTTTGTTCTGTATCTATTTAAGCATGCGTATTTGCGAATATTTCGAATTACTGCATTTAGCAATATAGAAAAACGGGGTAACCAGTTTGTCCATTTGAACACCCACACTATTGCCCGACCCCCTTGCTCAAGGATAGTTAAGCCCCTGTTCATGCTGGTGCCCCTGAAGCTGTAGCTTCCTGATCGCTGCAATTTTCCGCTTAATTCACATCCCTTTGTTCTCCTCCATTTTCCTCCTCTCTCACCTGTCTGGTTCCTTGAAACCCCCCGTGGATAGGTAAACCGGCGCCGATGTAAGAAGTCTTAATGCTATACAACTATTAGGGCTTTCTCGGCAATCCCATTCCAAATAGATGTTCATCAATAAGTTTCCACGATCCAAACATGTTCAATTAGGTGGACCAATTCTCACACTTAAAACCAAAAAACCATTGAGATCTAGTAGTCCAACAGCCACCTAGGATTGTTTCTGTAACATGATTGGTGCCCGACTGCTTCTTATTTTCAAGTTGTTGGTCAATGTATATGTGTCAGGCTGGAAGCAAATCAGTTGAGTTGGCATTTTTTTCCAGCGTCTAGAAAGGTTTTTATTCATTGATCTTTTACATCAGTTGTTGTCTGACTTTTTTTAACAGTCGTTTACTGAAAAATTGAAAAACAAGAGAGAAGTGTGTTTGCTTTTTCCGTGCCTTGTTGTTTAGAGTTTGGTTGAACATCCTCTTCATTAATTCTGCTAAATGTGGAGAGGTATTCTAACTTTCATAAAATTGTTACTTATGCAGCTCGTAAACTAGTGCCCAGAAACATTTATTCTTGTAGTTCGAGTATTTCTATCATTCACATGCTCTGCCGCATGGTGTACTCCTAATACTCTTATGGTCAACGACACACTTAAAGGTTGCCGATACATCTGACGGAGATGGATATCTCTGGTCTCTTAACTTCTGCTGGTATCAATATAGGGGTGTGTCTGGTGTTTTTATCACTGTATTCGGTGTTGAGGAAACAGCCAAGCAATGCAAGTGTGTACTTTGGACAAAGGCTTGCTCAGTTGCGGTCAAATGGGCGAGATCATTTCTCCTTTGACAGATTTGTTCCTTCCCCAAGATGGATATTAAAGGCCTGGCAAGCATCTGAAGAAGAAATATTGGCTTGTGGGGGCTTGGATGCAGTGGCTTTCCTCAGAATTGTTGTTTTCAGGTAATTAAATCTTCCCTGAAACTTGTAAGAGTGAAAGTTTAAACACTTTTGGTAACTATATTACTGGTTTTCAAAGATACAAGGCATGAAGTATTTAGCCTGGACTCTGGTATAGGGATTTATGAACATTCGATAAAATTTATTAGGCTTTCTTCTTGTACATACTGCTATTTTGTTCATTGCGCACAAATAAACCAAGATTCTAGAGTTTATCATCATATCACTATCTTGCTTACTGCAACTCATGTAGCCATATGTAAATGTATATAGTAGACGCCCGGGCAGGCGTGATGTTTGTGCAAATCATCTTAATGCAAAAGATGGAAAAATGAAATTATTGAATTGAGATTACGGAAAATCTGGGATGTGACACACACTCATATAAACTGTCTCTTTCATTTTGACCATTATTTGCATGATCGACCATTTATTTCATAATATAATATATATAATAGAAAGGTATGTGTTTATACACAAACACATGAGAGAGAGAGAGAGAGAGAGAGAGAGAGAGAGAGAGAGAGAGAGAGAGACAGAGAAGTTGTAAATAGTGCAGTGATTTGTTGGCGGGCAGTCGTTAATTCATAATTGTAAAGATGGCTGATTAAGGAATGGTAATAGGCCGAATCATTGAAATAATGTAGAGGTGGAATGAGGCCCACACGAAAAAACATCAATTCGTTTTTAGAACTTATTTTCAGAGTTCTAAAAGTCGCTGGCCCGACTAATCGGCGCCTAGGCCGATTTTAATCTAGGCGTTTGACCCCCGCCTAGTGCCAAGGCGCCGACTAGTCAGCTGTCTAGACCGACTTTTAGAACACTGCTTATTTTGTTATATTGTAGAATATCATTATTGCCGGTTGATATGTTAGGAAGCCATTAGTGGGGAATACTAATGGAATACTTTCCCATTTGGGACTTAACTACCAAAACATGTGCCGATGTAAATTTTGTCGGACGTTTAATGTAGTGCACTGAGGGCAAGAAAGCAATGGAGTAGAATATAAGAATACAGGGCAAAGAAGAATAATAGAAGAGAGACGAGAGAAGGTTACATTTGGGGAGAGAACATAATTTTTTTTCAGCAATGAACAAACAATATGGCCCTTTTAACATTTGTTAAGAAGCTTCCACCTATTTTAGGCCTATATACACGACCAGTGAGAAAAATAAGGAAACATGAGATTATAACTGATACCAACGAAGATAAAGCACGGAAAAAACTAAAAAGTTCTGATTCTCTACTAGTCGTCATATGCCTTGTAGATTTCAATGATTTTCTCCCTAACTGGGAGAAAGTCTCTTCGCACAGTGATGAAACAAAAATACTCCATCGATAGTTAGCACTGGCACAACAATCCTCAAACCTGAAGGGCGTGTGGTCAATGAAATACATCCTCAATCGAGATTATATTAATAGGTTGCTTACAAGTTACATCCAAATGCAGCATCACTGATTACCACAACGAGACTACTCATAAACTTACCATCAGATCCCCATGAGCTCCTGAAGACATTGAATGTGGACTACATAATCGGATCATTCTTTATAGAAAGTTTAGAGAAAGTCACTTGCCTGCTTGTTGAGTTATTCATGTTCATTTCCTTATTTTCTCAAATCAATATCTCGATTAAACTACCAAATCATGCTTTCCCCCAACTAGTGTAAAAAGGAAATAAGTGTGAAGCAAGATTGTTGATGAAGTCACATACATCAAATGTATCCTAAAGGATTTTGAATTCCTGAAAACTATATTATTCATCCAATGCCATCCCCATCAACACCATTGGGAGAACAAAAATGGATGGAGAAGAAAGCGTTCATTTGACAAAAAAAGTAGAGGACCACAATAAGAGGCATTATAGCTTGGTGAGTTTAGTATCTTTTACACAAGGTAATTCCTATTAAGGTTTCTTATAATGTTACCCATCGGGTATTGCATGTATGGTCTTCACTATTAGAAAATTTGGCTACTATTGCTGTGCCAAGCTTGAGTTGTTTCTTACTTTTCATTCTATTTGTCAATTACTACCAAGTAGGAATCATTCTAGCTGATTTGAAACAATAGGGGCCAGCCTTTGTCAGTTTAATGGTTCATATTTGCAAACGTTGCAGAGAATGTGCTTATCCTTTTTGGATCCATTTTTATCTGCAATTTTGAACCCAGAACTTGCACTTAGTTAATTTAATGGCTTTTGCTCACAATTCTGGTATGCGAGTCTTTTGGATTTGATGAGATTTTCAGATAAAGTGGGTATAAAGTTTCCAATTTTTTGTGAAACCAATGAGCTGCCAGCCTGCCATTCATTGTTCTTGTGTAATTTATGTATTAAATATTAGTAGTTCTATTTCTCTCTATTTCTGGAGGGGGTGGGGGATATGGTTGGGAGAGTGGGCGTTATACCTCTTTAGATTAATGGCTATAATTTTAGCTTACAAACTTTCTAGGAACCTGTGCTTGATGCGTTATTGTACTTATTCTTCTTCAAAATGAACTTTGAAGTAGAACTTGAATCTTTGGAACACGCGCTATTAAGACGTGAAAAATGCAGCATGTTATAAGATTGGAGCCTTACTACCAAGTTGTCATAAAATTTATTTGATAATAGCTTTTGACTGCCGTATTTCGTTGTTGTAGTTCTCACCCTTTCTTTTACATGTCCAAAAAAACAAAAAAATGTTCTCAGTCTTTCTATTTCCTCTTGTTTATTCTTAGCTATGCATGCAGTATTTTAAGTGTTTTATTCTAAGATACAGGATCTAACTTATTTGATGAATCAGTTCACATA
The DNA here is from genome assembly GCA_036023075.1 of Gaultheria prostrata. Lineage (NCBI taxonomy): Eukaryota > Viridiplantae > Streptophyta > Magnoliopsida > Ericales > Ericaceae > Gaultheria > Gaultheria prostrata. Next base: position 18,859 of record JAXBDA010000263.1, on the reverse strand, counting down.
TTCGATTTGTAAATTTTCTTAGTATTTTTTCAGCAGTAGACGAATCTTCTCCATTGCTGCCCTGATTTGTATTCCTCTTGTGCTTCCGTTGAATTATTTTGGCAAAGAGATGAAGCACCGGAATATCCCTTCAGTGTCATTGGATGTGTTCACAATTGGGAATATCAGAGAAGGGTCTAAATGGTATGAGTTATGTCAATATGCCTACTTCAAACAATTTATTCAAAAGTTTCTGGAAATTTCTGTTTTTGCTTGCAGCTGTTACGGGTTACACATTCTAAAACAATGTGTTCATGTTTCCTCTGATAACAAGTTGAATAAATAGGGCATTTAGGTCCTGCTGGCTTTTATACTACAAAATTGGAGTCCATGAGTCTTGCTTGGTCAAAGAAGGATGGTAGGCTTGCAGCTGTTCTGTGTTTGATGACTACACTAAATTGAATACGATGCGTACTTATCAATATTTTTTTTTTTTAGAATACAATGCGTTTGTGTGGCTTTCTAGGGCAAATTGAATTGAAACAAAAACTGGGTCCTGTTGCCATCAAAATCTACCTTAGATGCACGGATTTGGACACTGAATACGGACACGCATAAACATTATTTCTCCAAAATGTAGGACACTAACGTGTAGGGATGCGTTCAGTTATATATGAATCAAAATATATTGTATTGTATATATACCACCCTACGTAGACATCCCAATTGTATCATATAAAATAGAATAAGTTATGAAGAATCTAGATGGATGTGGGGCTCAAGAATTATGTAAAAGATAGGGCATGGAAACGGTTAGGAATCCTTAAAATCCTTTAAAAATTTCAAGTAAATTTAAATATTGTAGTCATAAGAATTTTACTATATTTTCGACTTTGTATATCATAAGTGTTAGAGTTTGTCCCACTTTAGTTACTTATAATCTCCAAAGCTAGTATATGAGCCTGGACAGCCTCTCCACTTATTGCTGATTGGTTTTGAGTTGTACGCTTTAACATGATATCAAAGCTAGGCTTTCAGAGGCTTTTGGACAAGACTCTATGTCATTGATGGTTGGTTCCCCCTTTGTTTATCGTTGATGGTTGATCGTTGTTGTATGTGCGAATCATTTATTTACCTCACCACGTGCGAGTTAGGGGTCACACGTGCTGGGAGTGGTAGATGTGAAAGTATCCTATTGCAATCCTCTATTTTAGGCAGTTTATCGAGATCGTATTGGGATCAAATCGGAATCAAATCGGGATCAAATCAGGATCGTATCGTGATCAAATCGGAATCATATCATGATCAAATCTTGTAATCTTTTCCTTGTTTAGGTATAGCTTTTCTCTATTTAAACATGTAATAGTTTCATTATTTTGTATTCCGATTATCAGTAATATATCAGTTCTTCTCTCCTTTAGTTTGTCACAGTAGAGCTTGTCCCACATTGGTTAATTATAACCTCCAAAGCTAGTACATGATGCCTATAAAAAAAAGCTAGTATATGAGCTTGGGTGGCCTCTCAACTTATTGCCAATTGGTTTTGAGTTGGATGCTTTAACAATAATGATATGTCGAACTCCGAAATCTTTGATAATTAGATTTTATGAGGGTCCAACAAGTGTCAATCACATATTTATTTCTTAGTCATAGACACTGAAGCAGCGTCGTAAACATTGCAGAAAGTGTGTCGGACATGTGTCTGAATTAAGATTTTTTTGCCTAATTATGGACACCGAAAACTACACATGTCCAAGGACCGTGCTTCTTAGATACCTACAAATAGGAATCCCCGGTGCCTTGCTTAGTATTTTCACCATTTGCGCCTTTTCCATCTCTGCGAGAAGTTCTTCAAAGATCATTTTCTTTTCGGAAAATGTGTGGGAGAGGAGATATCATACTTGAACAAGCTATATCTCCTTAAGTCATTTTATTTCACTTTATTTTGGTGCTAGTCCAAGGTATATACCTATTTTTTATATCCTAATGGAGTCCAAGGAGGAATATGCAAATTTTGAACTTTTAATTGCATAATGATCTATATGGTTCCCAATCAGTTGTTCTTTTTCCTTTAGTAACTTAGACCATGTTTGTTTTTCAGGCTTGGGGTCCATTGCCTCGCATTGTATATCATATCCTGCGCTGCTTGTGTTCTTCTTTACTTTGTAAGGATACAACCCTTTTGCAATATCTTTTATGTTTTCCCTCCTGTTTATCAGGTAGATATACATTGTAAGATGTTTTTTTTTTTCTAGAGACATTAAGGCTTATTCTAGTTTGATTCTTTAGGAGTACAAAAACATTGCAAAGATGCGGTTGGAGCATATTGTTGGATCTTCTCTGAATCCAAGTTACTTCACAATTATTGTTCGTGCTATACCATCGTCTCCAGAAGAATCATACAGTGATTCAGTGAGAAATTTCTTCACAAGTTATCATGCTTCTAGTTATCTGTCACACCAAATGGTTTATCGGTCTGGTACAGCTCAAAAACTGATGGTGAGAATCTTCCTTGTAGATTCTACTGATGGATTGGCTGATTACATTAATCACGCATGCTATTTTCTTATGATTTTGACTTGTATGGGCTGTAAAATGCAAAGGTATAGCAATAACAGATTTTTGGGGTGAAATCTAATAATTGATGCTTTCTATCATAAACATTTTATTTTCTTAACGGAATATGAGTGTGTTCCATATATCCTTTTGTATGAGACTGTTTTGTTAGCAGTTAAAGTGGCTTTTTGAATACAAAGGTTATACAGATAACTACTTTATTGGGTGCAATGTAATATTTCTGCTTCTCACCATTACACTGTCTCTTTAATAAAGCACTCCAAAACTTCTTGATAGCAAGGAAGACCACTGTACAGAGGGCTTCCCTAAGACGTTGTGCATCCCAATCCCTCTCCATGGTATTTGTTTTTGATTGTATGTGTTATGTTGCATGTATTGTCTCTTTGGATGGTGAGAATATTGGATCTGCCCATGTGATGGGGTGCTTTATCGAATTGATTTGGTACATGAAACCAAAGTAATTAAGAAGTTATTCATGCCTTAGGAGTGTTGGTTAGGAAGATTAATTAGAAGCCAGTTGGTTGAGGAATCTTGGCTGGAAAAGGAACATTGCCGAAAGAGTGTTGGCAAGTTTAGGTGCCCTTGGTATATTTGTAGCGTCCATCGCTTTGTGCCCAAGTATAGTAGTATTTCGTTAGCCAACACTACTAGGGCAAAGGTGAGAGAGTGGTGAGGCAAGAGCTGATGATGTACAGGGTGACAGGAAAATTATTAGGGCACTGGGGGTAAGTGAGGCCTCAACTCCCTTGAGTGAGTGGGGCTCTTATAGGGATGTTCATTTACATAATTTCTCCATCTCACATTGAAATATTTTATCGTAATTAAAATCTCTCTCCTGCGGATGTATGCTTGGTGGTTCCTTTTATCGTGTGTGATTTTTTATTTTTTTGAGTGCTATTGACTTGGATGGGATTGCGGTGACAATTCCCAACAATTAAATGATGAGAAAGGAAAGGATTTGGGTTTCTCACCAAATCTCACCTCACGCTTGATGAGAAACAAAATAGACATGGGATATATGTAATCTTTCTCTTCATTTCTCACCTCTAACAAGTGAAACTAAATGTACTTAAAAATTCTACGTTTGGGAGTCTCCTGCAGATGGATGGTCATGAAATTAAATGTAATTAAATCGAACCAATACCTATGGAAATAGAGGAGTTTCCTACTTTAAGAATTCTACGTTTGGGGTTCGCGATCCTGGTACTGTACCTTCTTTGAACCTTCTGACTTGCTTGAAGGATGGACCTGAGAGTTTCGCCTTAGGGCTTCACCTGAGGGTAAGTACTCGGCTTGAGGGTGAGAGTTCGGCTTGATGACTCTGCCTAAGGGTGAGTGCTCGACCTGAGGGCTCTGCTTAACGGTGGGCGCTCCGCCTGAGGGTTTTGCCTAAAAGTTCTGTTTAGGGGCGTCACTCCGCCTAAGGGTGAGAGCTCCGCCTGAGGGCTCTGCCTAAGGGTGGGCACTCCGCCTCAGAGCTTTGCCTAAAGGCTCCGCCTAGGGGCGGCGCTCCGCCTTAGGGTGAGAGCTCCGCCTGAAGGCTTCACCTGAGCCTTCTGATCCGCCATGAGCTCCTTCTTGCCTGCACGCTGAACAACCATGTCAGCACCAGACTGGACCGCAAAGTCCAGAACGGTACTTCGACGATCTAGTAAGTAGGAGAAGAAGGAAGATAAATATTGAAATTCAGATGTAGAGAGAGAGAGAGAGAGAGAGAGAGAGAGAGAGAGAGAGAGAGAGAGAGAGAGAAATTTGTGTAGAGCGTACCTCTTTAGGGCTGTACCCTTTACCTTTTATAGGGAGAGCTTGACTTGGGCTCCAAGTACCCTCGTGCCTAGCACGCACAGTAACCGCTCGACTGACGTCGGCTGACATCAACACCTGATGATGGCGATCGAGGAGGTTACGAGCACATGCAATCAATCGTCCTTTGACGTGTGCCACACATTGTTCGGGTGACGTCACATCTGATGTTACGGATAAGAATGAGAACGGTTACTTGTGCACACGCTAATATGCCTTCCGTTAATCTGACGTGTTGTACCAGCTAAGACTGGTCGGGGAGTGTCATAACCCATCGGTTACTTGTGCACACGCTGAGATGCCTTCCGTTAATCCCTAGTGGTACTGTTTGGCACTGGCTCTAATGACGTGAGTAGTTACTGTGAACCCACCAGTTCAGCAGTGTAAAATTGTTCGGCTTGCCTGACGATGAGATAAGTAGTTGATCCGAACCCAGTGGTTCGGCCATGTGTTATTGCTCGGCCATGCTAGACGATGAGATGAAAAGTTGGTCCGAACCCACCGGTTTGGCCATGTGTTACGGCTCGGCCATGTACCACGGTTCGGCCACACCTGACGGTGAGAAGAAGAGTTGGTTCGAACGCATCGGTTCAGCCACGTGTTACGGTTCGGCCATGTACTACGGTTCGGCCATGCCTGACGATGAGCTTGGTGAGGCTATTGATCTGTTAGGTCCTTGACAACCATAAAATTCGGCCCACTACAATAGCCCCTAAACTTCTTCTGATACGGCTCGTATAGAAGAGGTTGACGACAAATGTGGCCGAATGATGCCCACATAATCTGAACGTGATCCAACCAAGGAAGGATGCAATGCCAGAACTTAGTCTGGGACTCTGGTGACGGTCGCTTGGGATAGCCTTTTGATCGAAGGATTCAATGCCTAGCCCGAGCGGAGTTTGTTTGAAGAAAGATGGTTGTCGTCTCTTTCTCCGGCATTGCCCTTATGGCACTTTTTGTCACCTTTAGTAGGTGTCTTGGAAGATTAAAAGGACCGTCGAATGTGGGTTCGGCTTTATGGAACCGGAGAGTAAGTGACCATTCGGATCGGTTGTTTAGCGGAAGAGCGGTTGCTCATTCAGAAGGATGTTTGTTGCTTCGGAAGAGCGCTAGCTCGTTCGGAAGAGCGGTTGCTCATTCCGAAGAGTGGTAGCTCATTCAGAAGTGCAGTTGCTCATTCGGAAGAGCGGTTGCTCATTCGGAAGGACGGTTGTTAGTTTGGAAGAGCGGTTGCTCGTTCGGAAGAGTGGTTGGTCATTCAGAAGAACGACTGTTCGACCAAGGCGGAAAGAGTCGGAGCGGTTTTTGATGTTCTCACAAGTTGATACGAAGTAGAGAACCTAAGTATGTAAGTCGGCTCGGCATAGCGGTTCGGCTTGGTTAGTTGAGCCTGATCGAGTTAATGATTTGATTGTCCCCTCGGTTTGAGGAGGTCGACCGCCTGGGTTTGTTAATATTGAACGTTCTGCGGAAACAAGTGCCTGAGCGTGGAAATGTTGATCGTTCGGCAGTGCCTGAGTGTGGTAATATTGATCGTTCGGCTGACCAAATGCTTGAGCGTGGTAATGTGGAATGTTTGGCCTGACCAAGTGCCTGAACGTGGTAATTTAACGCACTTTTGCAAATTTTCACCGAGCGTTAGTAGGAACATCGAGCCTCTTCTCTATTAAGATCTTAATCCAATTTCACCGAGTGTCTGTACCGGTATTAGGATCTTAATCCACCCGAGCGTTGGTAGTAACACCGTGCCTCTTTGGTATTAGGATTTTACCGAGCGTTGGTAGGAACACCGAACCTTTTTGGAATTAGGATCTTAATCAAACCGAGCATTAGTAGGAACGCTGAACCTTTTCGGTATTAGGATCTTAATCCAACTGAGCGTTAGTAGGAATGCCAAACCTTCATATTTAGCCTTTTGTGCTATTAGGATCTTTATCCTTTATAGGGAGAGCTTGACTCGTGCTCCAAGTACCCTTCACCCTTTACCTTTTATAGGGAGAGCTTGACTTGGGCTCTAAGTACCCTCGTGCCTAGCACGCATGGTAACTGCGTCACACCTGACGATAGCGATCGAGGAGGTTACGAGCACATGCAATCAACTGTCCTTTGACGCGTGACACATTGTTCGTCTGATGTCACATTTGACGTTACGGATAAGAATGAGAACGGTTATTTGTGCACACGCTGAGATGCCTTCCGTTAATCTGACGTGTCATACCAACCGCACCGGCTCTAATGACAGGAGTAGTTGCTTTGAACCCACCGGCCTTGCCTGACGGTGAGATGAGTAGTTGATCCGAACCCAGTGGTTCGGTATGTGTTATCGTTCGGCCATGCCAGGCAATGAGATGAAGAGTTGGTACGAGCCCACCTGTTCGGTCATGTGTTACGGCTCGGCCATGTACCACGGTTCGGCCACGCCTAACGGTGAGATGAAGAGTTGGTTTGAACCCATCGATTTGGCCACGTGTTATGGCTCGGCCATGTACTATGGTTCAGCCATACCTGACGCCTGATGAGGCTAGTGATCCGTTAGGTCCTTGACAAATGACAACTGTAAAATTCGCCCCACTACACCACACGTTGGCTTATTAATTACTTAAGCATTTTAGAGCCTATGCTAGTCTGAGCTATTTAATAAGATCTTTCCATATTTAATGCATAACAATTCGTTCTGGATCTTTTGCAGTTTTTTTTTATCGGCTGGATCTTTTGCAGTTCACCACACTTATTTTTTCCTTTTTCCATATGCAGATTTATCTTTTCTATTTGTATCAAAGCTTCTACGGCCATAAAATTTTCAAGGTTGTGGGGTTTAGACCTTTGGGTGATAGCATGTATGAAAGTAACATTAATATGGTGCAGATTATGATGGAAATGATTGTAAGCCTTGACTAAACTAAAATTAGTTTGTATCTTTAGTTGTCAAAGTATGGTTGTCCTATACGAAATATTTTCCACTGGGAAGTTCCCGGCATTCCTACCACAATTCTACTACATAGTCCTTTTGTTTGTGAACATTTAGCTGCGTTCTCCAACAAGTAGGAATCTGTGCTTTGTTATTGGTCATGGTGTTTATACTGATCTGCTTGCAGAATGATGCATCAAAGATGATCAAGTGCACTTCAACTGAGAAGTTGGGGACATATTTGAAGAGCTGTGGTCTTAGTGGTGGAATTGCGCATTCTTTCAAGGTCCTTTCCAGTAAACCGGAAAGTGTTAAGAGTCGAAATGACGTCGCTGATCCAGATTCAAGAGATAAGGTAATACAATTTCACATGAATTTAGTGCAACTGCAGAAAAAGATAACAAAAGAGATACGGTAAGGTAATAGAATAGAATGCTATGGTATGTCCACCAGGAGCCGCTGAAGGATTTTAGCATAAAAATACTATGTAGAATAGATATATTTGTTTTGGTTAAAAAATTATCGGGCCTAAAATATTTATTTTTATTGAGCTATATGATCTTCTTACTCACAAATTGAAGAGAATTTTTCATTTACTCTGGACTTGTACGAATGATCTAGTGCATACAATAGTAAAGAATAATCAATGAATGATAAGGTAACAGAAATGAATGATATGGTATCTACACCAGGGGCGGATACAAGACTTAAGCTTGATATGTACTCCCTCCGTCCCAAATTTAGTAGTCCTTTTTGGGAGTTCGTGCCACTTTTTAAGTACTTATATCTCGTGATTTATAATGTTTTATGTGATTTTGAAAACATTGTCTAATAGAACTAATTGAGATCTATCTAACTAGATCTATATTGCACATAAAATATTACCATTTAAACAATACAGCTAATTTTTTTATCCGGTTAGAATAGATCGAGGGACCATTAAACTGGGACTGAGGGAGTATGGAAAAAGTTGTGTACGAAACACTATATAAATAGATATTAATTGATTGCAAACTCATCGGGCCTAGTTTATTTATTCTAGTGAGCTATACGATCTTCTTAGTTTTTCTTTGATCTCATTATTGTTCTCAGTTATTCTTGGGTGAAAACTCTTAATACTTTGGGAATTTTGAACTTCTTTGTATCCTTCTCGAGCATTAACTTGTGTTTCACAGGTAATATGTAGTCAAAACAAATTGCTAGTTTTGGTTGAATACTTTCGAAGCGTTAATGGCAACAACTTCAATGTAGTTAAATTTATCATGCAGGAGTGTGTAGCTGCTTTGGTTTTCTTCAAGACTCGCTATGCAGCTTTGGTTGCTTCACAGGTTCTTCAATCAGCAAATCCGATGTCATGGGTCACAGACTTAGCTCCAGAACCACATGATGTCTATTGGAAAAACCTTAGTATTCCATATCGACAACTTTGGGTTCGTAGGATAGCAATTCTTCTCGCCTCTATTGGTCTCATGATTTTGTTTATCATTCCTGTGACTTTCGTACAAGGTCTCCTTCTCCTAGAGCAAGTGCAGAAAAGATTCCCTTTTTTGAGAGAAGTTTTAAGGAAGTATGTTTCTGTCCTAGCTTTTTAAAGCCTTTTTCACACTTGCCTCGAGCAAGTTGGCAACTTACCACTTGCCCTTTTCACACTTGTTCTTACTTGTGTGCAGCAAGTTTATGGTCCGTCTGATAACAGGGTACCTTCCCAGTCTGGTACTGATGTTGTTTCTGTTAGCTATTCCCCCAACAATGATGCTGTTTTCAACAATTGAGGGGCCTCTCTCTCGCAGTGGCAGGAAAAAGAGTGCATGCTACAAAGTCTTGTATTTCTTAATCTGGAATGTCTTCTTTGTTTACGTTTTGTCAGCGAATATTATAGAACGATTGGATATAGTTTCTCGTCCCAAAGTTATGACTGCACAACTTGCCGCAACAGTACCGAGACAGGTATTTCTTGTCTTGCCTTTTATTGCATACCAATAGTTGCTTATCACCTTGGCTTATTTACGTATACAACAAATTGTTTCTTCGCTGACCCCCATTGGTAGTATGAGTACCTAAGAAGCACGTTATGGACATGGGGCTGATATAACATCGACACACGGATATGGACATGTTGATGATACGTTGAATATAATTATGTACTTAAAATATTATTTTGTAGGTGAAAATATAATTTTTGTCAATTAGGAATAACCCGAATGATATTAACATAATGTAGATATACATCAACAGTCACTTAATATGAATGAATCCGTGTCAATTTTGACTATGACGCAACTTGTACAAATTGCATTACGATCTCCTAATGTATCCCTATCGTTTTCCTTACTTATCCTGTTGTGAAGCATGTTCGACACGTGTCTGGGATGTGTCATTTCGCATAGTGTTGGTGTCCGACACGTGTCTGATACCGATACACGATATATGCGAGGCCAATCGCCGTCTCACGCTTCTTTGTGGGATACTATTAACTTGCGGTCACTGATTAAGGTTCTCCATACTATGTTATTAATGGATTATGCCTTTCTATTGTATTGAAGAGTCATTTTTTACCTTGATTTTGGGTTCCAATTATTTGCAGGCAACCTTCTTTATGACTTACGTTATGACATCAGGATGGGCGAGTTTGGCCTCTGAAATCATGCAACCATACGCTCTTGTCTGCAACTTTTTCTTTAAATACATTTTCAGAAAAAAGGATGATCCATCTAATGGCACTTTATCTTTCCCGTACCATACGGAAATTCCAAGAGTTCTCCTGTTTGGATTCATTGGCTTCACCTATTCTCTGCTGGCGCCATTAATATTGCCCTTCTTGCTGGTTTACTTTTTCCTTACAAGTCTTGTGTACCGTAATCAGGTGAATAAACTTCATTCTTCATGTACTGTTAGATTCCATTAGAGGGTGACTTTTTTATATGGTTCATTGTCTATTGTTTGCTTCTGCTTTACTTTTATATTAGTTTATTCATTTTTGTTCTGAAATATTATCCGACTTCGAATATTTATCCATTGTGTTCTCCTTTTTAAACTGAAGTTCATTGGCAATTTCCCTTTGCCTGGATATTTTTTTTTCGGATTTCGGACTGCAGAGAGTAGAGATTTGAGAGGTACTGGATTGAATGCTCTATAAAATAAAAACTTTGATTCCATCTACTTCGGACTTGGAACACAAATATTTTGCCTATTCATCTTGAATAATGCTTTGTAATGTACAACAATAACGACACCCTCATAATTCCCAATCTATAGGGTATGGGTGCAGAAGGACCGAAGACAGACGTAACCTTTGAGAATCTATGTACAAAGTTGCACCTCTTACCACTGGATATGCTTTGTAGTATGAAGATGCAAATAGTGATATGTTCTTCTTGAATATGCCTTTCAGATTCTGAATGTGTATGTCATGAAATATCAAAGTGGGGGCCAGTATTGGCCTATGATGCATAACACCGCAATCTTTTCGTTGGTGCTAACACAAGTAATAGCTATTGGTGTCTTCGGACTGAAAAGATCACCAGTTGCAGCAGCCTTCACCATTCCACTGGTTATTTTTACTCTCCTCTTCAACGAGTATTGCAGGCAGAGGTTTCATCCAGTATTCAAGGACAATGCTGCACAGGTAGTATCATATTGCCAAAAAAAAGAAGAAAAATCTCATCTTCCAATTTTGCCCGTGTGGTTTCCTTTGCTTATTTATTTGTACAAGTGCTTTAGTTCTATTGGGATTTTTTTTTTTCATTTTTGATCAACTTTTTTTCAACTTGCGCGCTTCAAAGAAGGGAAGTATGAGAAATTGGACCTTGTGTGAACAAAACAACACATTAACAATGAAGAAGAAAAATAGTCCCTATATTTCGTTTATTGTTTCTTTTCTTGAATTCTTGTAATGGACACGAGTCTTTCTTCTCTGTTTGATGTGTGGATTTGTTTGTAGGTTCTTATTGATATGGATCTGAGAGATGAACAATGTGGGAATATAGAGGTGATTCATAAGCAATTGCCTTCAGCTTATTGTCAGTTTGCATCAACTTCCAATGACTTGCGGAAATCTGTGTCCCTAAACCCCTGCAATGATGTGTCCCTAAACCCCTGCAACGATGACGAAGATGTTAGCATTTGCATCCCGGAAGAGTCGAATCCAGGTTTGGTTCACCCAACACTCGTAAAGGCTCTCACTATTTTGCATCAAAACATGCAGCCTAACAAGTACAAGTACCTTTCATTTTTCAGGAAGCAAACCCACCCAAGGAAACGAATCACGGGGTCCTTCCAGTATGGAGATAGAAGAACCGAAGTAGTAGATGGACGGTTTTATTTTGGTAAGTGACAAGGAAATAAGAAAAGGAAGAAAAAGGGTGAGATTTACTGTTGTGTATATATGAGAAATTTTACATGCAAATTGTACACATGCATTTTTGTGAGGGAAAAAAGGTTGCCGATAATCATTTGAGGCTTTGTACAGAAGATAGCTCCTAAAGGACCTGTTGACTGAAATACGAAGAGTTTGACATGCATAGATGATGAATCTCTGATTTTCCACCCTTTTATCACCTGTCGTTTCCGTTTTTCCTTTTTGGAACATGTATTCTAAATATAGAAAGCGGTTACTGTTTTTCGGTGAACATTTTTGTGAAGCCGTGTCACAAAAGTAATTTGCAATATTACCCAAGAAAAAGTTTATGCTCCTCTTTACCATGACAAGAATAACTGCGAAAGGTAAAAGGGCAAAATCACTCACGCTTGCAACTGCAATATGCCATTCCCCTCCAATCTTACTGTTTACACGAAAGAATTGCCGAATACTCCCACTTTAATGATCATTCTTGTCCATTGTAAAATCGATGCTGCACTGTGTATATATAATACATATGGATATATACAGAGAGAGATTTCAGTCTTTGCTCCTCCCTTTTGCGAGGAATCAGGTAACTACAATCTTATTCTTTCCCAAGCGTTTGGTTAATCTGATCGCCTTTCCACTCCTCGTGAGTACTGAAGTATTCATTCTATTCTGTTTCCATGCTGGGATCTAAATTATTCAGCAATTATGTTAATTCCTCAAATAACCACTGCAGATTGTTTCTAGATTATGCAACGAATAATAATAATATAGACCAGGTTTGGATTGTTTCCAATTCAAGGAATTTCCATGTAACATGCTAGGACCAAAAACTTGACAAGTCGATGAGTTTCAAATTGGGAAACAATTTCGGTACTTTCTACGAAGTTGTCTAGGAAGAGATCAGAGGTGATCCGGAAGAACCATTTGGGTAAGATTGTAATTATTTCATGTTACTTCGGGCAACATATAGAAAATAAACTATAGGGTACTGGGGCAAAATTACTAAAACGTCCAAAAGTATATATACACGGCGGTAGAAAATTTCAATCCAGCGGGGTCTTGCTCCTGCTTGTGTCCTCGTGCGCGTACTCTTCTTCTGTTATACGAATCTACGAGAGAGTGCTCAGTAGATGGGATGGAATTGCAGGTGGTAAGCTAATGTTTCACCTTTGTTCCTGTCTGTAGATCTGAACCAATATGCCTTGCCCGGCTACACGAGTCCGAACAATTGAACCATGTCCTTCTCTGCATTTCCATACATAAGGCCAATGTTTTGCTCTGTATCTTCGAACACGGTAAAATTGTTTGGCTCCATAATACCATACCATACATTCTCTCTCTGTTCTATATATGCAAATCCAAACACAGACTGCAGTGATAAAATAAGCTAATCTTCCATCAACAATTCTATGCAATCATTGCCAATTATTTAAACCATTGTCACACGACGAGTTCTTTGAGTTGTTGAATTCAAAGAGCATGTTTGGTTTCCTTGTGCATAAAGGCAACGGTACGATGTGAGAACAACTTTGGGCGCCGCTTGGGTATAGCCACGTGGTGCCCGACAGTGCACCTCAGCTGTCCGGATTTTTTTCCGACTTCTCGATCTCCTCTTTCTCTATTTGCAATCTGGTCTGAGATGCACGGTTGGACACCACGTGGCCATACCTGACCGGCACCCAAATTTTTCTTGTACCGTGTCCAGCTGCTTGCTACAGGAACAAATTTAATGTGTAATCAACACCGGAGCAAATTTAATGCGTTTGGTGATGAAGTACCAAACAAATGGTCTTTGTTCTCGGCTAAAATATGTACGAGCTTAGCTTGTACAAGATGAACCGATCTCAACCGAGTTTTAATCAAGCCAAACACGAGGAGATCTCGAGTAGCTTGAATTTTTTATGCATCATAATTCGAACGAGCCAAGTAGTAGCTTGTTCGATCTTGGCTTGTGTAATATCAGCAAGTTTAAAAAAAAAAAAGTTAAAGCTTGATTTGTTTATATAATAAACTGATTTTAAACAAGTTTTTAAGAAATGAACACTAGCTCAAACTCAAGTAGCTTAGGCCGTTTAGCAGTCTAGCTGTATTTTATTTTAACTTTCAAGTCCAAGACGGTTCCAAACGGGTGCTTGAACCGTAATCTGCAATAACAGAAGAATCCATTCTTTCCTTCTTTTGACAAGATTAATGAAGACCGTAGGCCGTAGCTAGGTGGCAATCTTCTTCTTCGCAAACAAAGAATTTAATGTATTTTATACTCTCTCCGTCCCAATTTTATAGTCCCTCGTCCAATTCTAACTGGATAGAAAATTGATTATATCTTTCAATCGATAATGATTTTTATATCCAATATGGATCTTGTTTGATAGATCTCGATGAAAACTATTAAACAAAGTTTTTAAAATCACTCAAAACATGACTACAAGATATAACACATTGGAAAGTGGCACGAACTCCCAAAAGGGACTATAAAATTGGGACGGAGGGAGTATCGGTTAATCCATAGGTACACATGGATTGTGCACATATGGGATACAGATGGATTTGGGGACTCACTTTTGGGTTCCACATGAATGATCTGAACCGTTCGTTTATCTTAAAATAATTTTGTGAGTGGCCCGGGAGAAATCAGTTCAATCCGAAGTGCGTAAGTTGTTGATCAAAAAAACCCCGTTTCATTCAAAATCCCTTGAATGAAACGGGGGTTTTTGGATTGACTGCGTAACGATTTTGAATGAAACGGGGGGTTTTTTGGATCGACCACTTACGCATTTCGATTGGATTGAGCTTATATTCGTGCGCGGGCGCCACCCAAAAAATTATTTTAAGATGAATGAACGGATCAGATCATTTTTGTGGGATCCACAAGTGGGTCCCCGAGCCCATCTGTACCCCATATGTGCATAACCCATCTGTACGAATAGTGGAGTTCATTTTATATGAACATATTAATACTCTATAATCAAGGCCGGCCCATAGGCAAGGCCCACAAGGGCTAGGCCTAGGGCATCCCAAAAATCCCCAAAAATGAGGGCACTCCTGCGAATTTAATTTTTTGGGCTAGGTAGGAGTCTTTATGAAGCCCAAAATGCAATAAAACCAATCAAAGGCCCATAGTTTTTCCACCCAAAAAGGGCCCAATCAGTCTTAAAGGTCCAAATCCTTCATTCCATTTTATACCCTTCTCTTACCTCATCTCTTTCTTCCTTTCCCGATGTGGGACTCAAGGAATAGACCCCTTTCCTTGGTTGAAAAACCCAAGACTTGCAACGTTTGGAACTTGTCCTAAATTCTTTCAACATCATGCAGATCAAAGACTAGGCAATGACCAAAAACTAAGTGCATGCCAAAAGAATCTTACCACGAGGAAGGAAGCTAACATGGTTAAATTATTAAACATTAAGCACAAAGAAGAGAAGCACATGACTATAATGATGTAGAGATTATATTGCACAATAGTATCTTTCACAAACCAACACAAGTGTGTTACTTTTTAGTTCTTACCCACGATAACGGCCTCTTTCAAGTTTCATTCAAGTGTAGTTACTTGACACAAGGATTCCGATCAAACCGAAATTGGGGCTTAATTTCTTGTTTAAATCTCAGAACATTAAGGCTTTTTTCTTAAAAAAAAAAAACTAGGTCCCAACCATTTTTTAGTGATGGTTGTTCGACATATTCCAGTGACGGGGAAAGTGTCAGCAACGGGTAAGATTCTGATATGGAAATGGTTTGGCCTCTTCGTGTTTTGACTTGAAGACGATTTACCTTATTTATCTTATTTTGGCTTTCTCTATTGCGACCGTTTGTTTTTTTTTTTTTTTTCCCTGTAAAAATTGTCAAGTGCTTAGGGCACAATTTTTATAACCTGCCTTGGGCACTAAAACACCTTGAGCCGGCCCTGACTCTATTACACGATCTTTTTTTATTTTCTGGTCCAAAGATAGAGACGAGACCAAATTAAGGGATTTCTCATGTTAGTGAGTGTCATAATCATAAAATAAACAACAAATTTTATGTGAGATTGCCTGTATATAATGGTGTTTTTTAATGTCAAATGAAAAAGTGGTGAGAGTAGTCGTCGTTTGGCTATTGTCACGGTTAGGGGAAACCCACTTGGTATGCCTCAATCACGGAAAATTTTCGGTGTTTATTATTGTCATTAAGTTGGCAGAATGGGCATTTTACTTGAATTCCAATTTTAAATTATAGGTCGTTTTGTTTGTTTCTTCTTTGAAAATGATAATTCCTTTGCTTTACAGAGTTTAATTAGGTAAAATTTACCTTTTATCTAACGTTTCTTGGTCACTAGTTTCAGCATTACTGGTGTCTTCTGCATATGGTACAATACGGATTTGGATTTGGGGATGCTTTTGTGCACTAGGGGTATGACACCGTGCCATGCACTCATTTGACCGTTCGTTGTGAAAATGTACGGCTCGAATCAAATCTAACCCCATGAGAGAGCCATTGCTTGGATTTGATCCGAGCCGTGCATTTCCGCAACCGCCGGCCGGATGGGGTGCATGACACGGTACCATGCACCTAGTGCACATCAGGGACCCCTTGTCCGGTACAATTAAGGGCCGGCGCAATATTTTATCCTTTAGGATGAATTAATTTATAATTTTAACCCACGCAAATTGTGGTTAACAACAATATTAGGTTTTCCATTCGCTAATTACTAAAAAGGGTGGAGAAGAGAGTGGGCGGTTATTGCAACCTCTTCTGAGAATTTTTTTTTTCAATGCTACTGTTATTTGCAACGGCCTCTCACATGATATGGATCGTATTGTATGTATAGGTCCCATCACATATGAGAGACGACCATATGTATTCTAGATCCGTGATAAACAAGTGAAAGACCGATCACACATAAGTTTATACTGCCCCTCCAAGGACAAGTGGTTCATCGCCGTGCCCGTCATGTAGACGACGCGAAGGGCGTTTTCTGCATATCTCGAACATGAATTTAATTATTGGCTGAACCCAAATCCTGTAGGAGTGATTCATTTGCTATAGGTTATCACTGCAGCAGCGATGGACTAAAGGTTGGCTATAGGGGGCAGGACCACCCCCAATTTAGAAAAATCTGAAATTATCAAATAAATTTTTTTGCTTATATATTCTCCTACTTTCCCATGTCCAGCTCCCCATGATATTGCTACATAAAAACATTACTGTAAGCAATTGGAAACTACAATCATACAGTCATACTAAACCTCATTTTTAGTGACAAAATTCATGTCTCGTCGCAAAATATGTAAAATATTTTAGTGACAACTTCACTATTGTCACTTACGGCAGTGGCGGCTCCAGAAATTTTAGACTGGATATTCAACATTTATCTTAATTTTACTAGCTCTACCAACTAGTATATACATACAGAAAATTTATATATTAGTGTGAATAATGAGGCCAAATAATATGAAAATACATCTTTCTTGGCAAATTCTATGTTAATGGGTCAAGTAAAATTAAATCGGGGATAAATACGCAAACATATATTTATTGTAGACATTTGTGTGCCGAATAGGTTCACACGTAAATTTTTTTTTTTATATAGAGAGTTGATTGTTGCTCAGAGAGAAGTCATAGGATGATATCAATACAATAGATACTTTTTTTTTTCAATTTTTGTCATAAAGAGTGTGCACTTTATTTTGAACTGGTGTATTAAAGATTGGTAAGTTTTCATAGTATAAATGTTTAAACAAAATCCGAGATAAATTTATCACATGTAATATAAAATTTAAAAGGCTTTACAATGTACATTGACCATCTATAGGAAGACTTTAGACTTTAGTTGGTTGTTTACATAAAATTGATTTGTGGGCTGGTTTGTTGAGCTAGGTGTTCAAATATTTCTGAGTAGGGTGTTCAACAATGGCTATACTAAATTAATATAAATTTTTTTACATGTATTCTAAATAAATTTTTTTTTGAGGGTGTTCAGGTGACCACCCTTGTCAAAGGGTGGAGCCGCCTATGACTTAAAGTATGATTTTTGTGAGGCTTTTGAGTTGCCACTATTTTTTTTTTTTTTTGTCACTATAGGTCAAATTTCTTATAGTGGGATGCATTCTGAACCGTTAAATGTCGAGATGAACGACTGAGATTGGACTGCACTGACTTTTCTGTACTGGTCAATTGCTGAAAAGTTGGATCCAAATATATAAATACACAATCTACAATCTATAATCAAAGAATCTACAAATAATTGACTCCCCCCATCACCCATATGAATTCTGTAAGCGATTATACATTCTGCAAAAGGATGCGTCCAATTTGAAAGGTACAATCATTCTGATCATAAAAAACTATAGGTACACCATTTGATAATTAAAAGTTTTCAGGGCAGCGACCGTTAACTGGACTAAAATATTGATACAAACAAAGATATTGTCCTGATCCATGTAAAAAAGTTTGCTCCGTACAGCTAGGATTAGTAAATATAGTGGTTGATTACAGTCTTACAGACATTCAGCTGTTAGTATAAAATAAAGGATGATATGATAGAACTGAACATTCAAATGACTACATGCACACCTAGGGCTGCAAATGAACCGAGTCGTTTATGAATTGTTCGAGACTTGGTAAAACACTACTACAAAAAGGCATAAAGATCACGGTCTTTTGGTGTGATCTTTCACTTTTAATCTCTGTCGAAAAATCGTGATCTAATCTAGTGTGATTAAAAGTCTCCATCTTTCAATCACGGTTTTTAGACCGTGATGAAAACTCATAAAAACTGTGATTAAAACAAAAAAAACTGTGATCTTTGACAATATAACATCTCAAATTGCCAAAAAACCGTGATTGTTTATAGAGAAAAGATCTCAGTTTTTAGTAAAACCATGATTAAAAAAATGGGAAAAACCGTGATGAATTTTTTTTTCTCACTAATATAGTCATCCAAAAATTACCTTACCTTGCAAACCTTACTTCCATCCAGATTTGATCCTTTGACCTCTTGCACAAGACAACCAACACCTATCCACCCCACCAATTATGTTTTTCATTAAGTTGTTGAACTATTTAATATATATACTAGTTTTTGTAGGTTTTTCACTTGCTCATATTAGTTTCTTGAATATTATCTATGATTTTTTAGGCTTTATGTACCCTTATAGTTTCCAAGCTTGTTTGAGAAAGTTTAATTTTTGGTTACATCGATTTTTTTTTTTTTTGGTTAAACACATATTCTATGAGTTTCTGAGTATATTTTTTTATTATTTAAA
>JAXBDA010000262.1:0-99036 GCA_036023075.1 Gaultheria prostrata | reverse complement strand
GATCTGTCCCTGTCCTTGTCCCTGTCCCTGTCTCTCTCCCTATCTCTGCTGCTCCGGTGCCTGTCCCTCTCTCTCTCCTCATCCCTACTACTCCTATGCCTCTCCGACCGCTCTCTCTCGTCCCGGTCCCGGTCACGCTCCCTCTTCCCGCCGCTCTCTTCGTCGCCTCGAGATTTCTTACTCTTCCGATCCTCGTCGCCGTCTCCGTCGCCCGCGTCGTCCTCTCGCCTCCTGGAACTTTTCTCCATCTTCTCTTCACCGTCCTTGCTCTTCTTTGATGCCGAACCATCTCTCTCGCTCTCCTCCACCGTCTTCTCCAGATAATCGTACTCGTCGAAGTCCATAGTTTTCAACTCTCGATTTTCAAGGTCGTATCAAGAACCTTGAAGATGTAATTCCCGAGAAATTAAGATTTATCAGAACCCCTGGATTTGCTGCCGCAGCGAATTGGCGAAACCCTAGCCTGAGGTTTTGAGCAGAAATCAGAAGGGATTGATTGGATGAACTACAAACACCTCGCTGAGGGTTTTTCACAAATCTACTACTCCGTAATATTTACGACGTTCTCTTATTTGTTGAAATTACAATGTATTCCCTTGCTTTTATAGAAATCAGTGGTCGAAATTACACTTTAGTCCCTTACTTTTATGGAAAAATTGTTCTTTGCAAAAGGAGGAGTGTGTCGTCCCAGCCCATTTATTTCCGTGTTTAGCGTCGTGTGTAGGCTGGCCCAAAGGTCTCTCACTTACTCCCTCCGTCCCTATTTTATGGTCCCTTTTGGGGATTCCAACTAAATAATGGAACATAATCATTGCACTTTTCAAAATCTACTTTTCTCATTTTACCCTTCAATCATTACATTTTCTTACTTTTTTAGTAGAACTAATTTCAAAATGAGGGGTAAAAGAGAGAATTCATTACATATTGCCCATTTAGTTTTGAAATGGGACAATTTTTTTGGGACAGCAAAAAGTGCAAACTGGGACTATAAAATGAGGACGGAGGGAGTATTACTTATTAGTGGTTGATACTTTTTCTTGATAATCAATCAAGTATCCGAACCAGTTTTCGCGCACCTCAATTAATCCTGCGAGACTAATCTCATCGTTTATTAACAGTGGCTCCATTTAAAGTTAGAGCAAAGTCTATATAGACTAACCGCAAAGAAGTTTATAGTACCTACTACCAGGTTTCAAACCTTATATCTCAGAAGGGAGCAAACCCTTAAATATCAAGCATTGACCACTAGGTCAACCCCTTGTGGTTAATGGTTGACATAGGAAGTAGGAGCATGTACACACCCATTTTGTGGACCTTTTCGAATAAAAGGATTATATAATTTTATTAAATTAATTATATTTTGAAACATATCAATCGATTTTCAAGCTTTACAAAAAATAATATTCCCTCCGTCTCTTTTTAAATGTCCACTATTGGAATACTTGCAATTTCAAACTCGTAAAAAATATACTACTCGTATTTATCTATATTTGTTTAATTTGTTTTATACCAAACTAAAGTGTTCATTGAGTACTATAATTTGGTGCAAAAAAATTAAAAGCATTCTAAGGAAGTATATTTTTTAATGTCCACAAAAATACACAAATGGTACATTTAAAAAGGGACAAAGAGTAATAATATCATCATAGTGAGTAGAAGAGGAGTCCACTAGTAAACGAAAACAGTCCAAAAGAATAGGAATCTAACTACTTCGAGATTCATTAAGAATTTAGGAAGTTGGCATCACGGAAAGAAAAACGCAACTAGATTGACACTCACTCCGTTACCAATCATGTCATCCTCAATCTTTTAAAGTTTTTGGTTGCATCCATTAAATGGATTACTAAAAATTTCTCAGTGATTAATAAATTTCTCTCTCTATTCTCTAAAAAAAAAATGGATTACCTACATATATGAGTTTGAATCGAAATCAAATCGACATAGTTCAAAATTTTATGACTGCACCCATTTGAATGAATTACCTACATCTATGAGTTTGAATCAGAATCAAATCGACATAGTTCAAAATTTTACTACTTTTTGCCTTGTTATACGGCCTTTGGAATACCAATTGTTCCATTGCGGATACTCAAAAGATTAGAAGCCCACAGGCATTGTATTCGTTGAAATTAGGTCTGTCAATGGACTGGATTCAATCCGAATCCGAACTCGCAAAATCCGAAATCAATAATCCGAATCCGAAAAACCGGAAATCCGATTTTGATCCGGGTTTTTTTTTTTTTTTTTCAAAATTTGTAAAAGATCGAGTTCCAATTGTATTTTTTCCCATTTCATTTCCTAAATTTGGACTGATGAAGTAAGGTCTACATGACGAACTCCCCAACTAACATCAAACTTGCAAACAACTGGGAAACTTTACATCATGTAACTCGAAATTCTATCCAAATTCAAATTTAGTGATGCAACCATGATAATCATATTTTTCGTCAGACAATTAGACAAAGACGTATAGTCGGCTTTTGAAATTGACAGTACCGTAAATACGAAAACCAGAAACCGTAAATTTGGACTAGCATGTTTTTTTTTTCTTGGATGTTTTTTCGAATCAACATTTCTGTTAAGATCAATCCAAAAATTATGTTTATGTAAATCATTTGAGCTTTATTTGATGCGTTTTAAATCTTATCAATTCGATTTCACACCAATGCATGTGCGAATTTTTTTTTTGTTTTAGCTTAGAGAGAAGATGTGGGGAGAGACGGGTGGGTTAAGAAAATAAAAAAAATTCAAAATTGATTTCGGATCGGATTCTTATCGGATTAAAATCCAATAAAATCCGAATCCAATACGAATCCGATTTGAATTACCGGATTGGAGTTATCGGATTCGAATTTTTCCGGATCAGATTCGGATCAAATCGGATTAAATCCGGTCCATTGACAGGCCTAGTTGAAATGCACAATTAAAAAACAATGGACTTCCACATTATCTAAACAGAATTTTGGGGTAGTTTTCACAAAAGTGCATATGAATGCACTGTACAAGCTTAACCACAATAGGTCAGGGGGCATTATCCCACAATTACAAGGCCAAAGTGGTGCACTTGGCCACTTATTACGAAGAGTCTTGTATAGTGATTTCAAACCATTTTGGGTTCGATATTCGTAAGGCCAGTAGGCTAATTTCTCTACCAAAATAAAGAGACCAACAAGGGTCGGTTTAAATGCCAGAGATGGCAGTTCAAAATTGGTTTTTGTGGCAGATTGATTTATTAGTCTAACCATAAACAATTCACCAGCTTTTGTTGCGGTTGGACTGATTCATAATAAGAAAATTTTATAGTTTGGGAAAACCTCAAAACATTTAGAACGTGCCCAAGGGTTCTAGTGCATGTAAGTAAAATCGAGAGCACCAATTGTGAAACAAAAATTACCAGTGATGAGACTATTAAGAGGAAAAAAAAAAAAAAAAAATCGCTCAAATTCACTCATTAATTGTACAACAATTCAGCAACATCTATTGTCAGCTATGACTAACCACCTACAATTCTGTTCATGTCATCAACATAGAGGAATTGCAAATAAATAGAACCTTTGAACATTGATTACAGACATAATGAACAAGCCTTTCTTTACGCCAAAATCTTTAAACTAGTCGGTTGAGAGGAATTCTTTCCCCATGTCGAGCACCTCTGTCTGCCGGAGAAATCCTCTGTGGCATCGTCATTCCCCCAGAAACAATGATCTCTGTTGTGGTCAAAACAATGTGAGAAATGGCACAAGCCCAGGTTTAAACAAAGCTGGAGCACATAAAACTCAGATTTCAGAATGCTGAAAATGGATTTTACAGATTTTAAGGTCACACTGCTGTCACTTTAAGCATGATTCCTGGTATTGCAAGCAAATTAAAGCTCTACAAGACGAAGTTTAAAATAAGTAAAAAGTATTTAGTGAAGGCAAAATACCACATCTTTCAATTTTAGGTTTATACCAACCAAACCAAGGGCTTACTATCAAGTTGTGAAAAGTCTACAAAGCCCTCCAATCTCTGAAGTCTAAAGGAATGCTGGCTATAGGTCTTAGTTCTAATCAAACACAGCAACATGGTAACAGAGTGGAAGTTCATAGACATGTGTTGGGTGACGGGTCTGCATCCTTACCCATCATTTTTAAATTTTCTGTTTCTACCTTTTATTTCTTGGCCTTTTGAAGTCACAAGTCTCACCTTCGTTGCAATAAAGATACCAAAAGATTGTACGTATTCTGCTATTATAGTTACGGGTGGGAGTAAAAAGAGGGATTCAAACAATGCATGATGGATGCACTCAATGATGAAAATTACAAATGCAGTGTTCACATTTTATCACTGAGCCCAAGAGGTCACAATTCACGATGTCAGCACACATCAACACACAGAAAACATACCTATGCCTTCACGAATAGATAGGTTTGGTCTGATGACATCCTTGGAGTTAACTAATAGTATATCACCTATGTATAAGTGGTTTGTTGGGACAAAAACACTGCATAACTCTTCGTCTCCATCATCTGTCTGCATTCCAAAACAAAAGGAAAGCCAAACAGAATATTTTGTGAAAAGCGATACGAATTCAAATGAATGATACGAAACAATGTTTCACCAATAGCCTACCCTCCCTACGAATAGTTTAAGAACCAGCCTGGTTCACACTAGTTAAGTTCATTTTGTGGAGTCGTGGACAATGGACATATTAGCAAAATTTGTTGCCTTTAAATGGGAGATGAAAGGGCAATTATCTTTGGTCCAACAGACTTGGGCCATGTTTATTCCAAATAAATTGTGATGGACAGAATTCCTATGAGGGAGATCACTGGGGAGGGATTAATTTGCATCCATCACTATCTTGTCACTTTTCCTTTCAATATTTATCAAAATACTTAGGGTCCGATTGATTTTGATTGCTAATCCTTGGAAACATGATATCCTAGGTTTAGTTTTATCTGTTGTGGCAACAGCAAATGATGGGCATGATTGCATAACCTGTGAATTAGTAGGAATAGTCCTTGGTTCACTAATTCAGCCTGTCTCTTGATAGGTAACTTTCTGACCTACTATTGTGCTAAACTTAGAATCCTAAATTAAACTTCATAAATAGAAGACACAAATTGACTAAGGCAAAAGAATTCCATGGAAGGGCCAAAAGACAAAACCATGGAAGTTACCTATTATAGTCCTTGGTTATCTAATTCAACCTGTCTCTTGATAGGTAACTTTCTGACCTACTATTGTGCTAAACTAAGAATCCTAAATTAAACTTCATAAATAGAAGACACAGATTGACATAAGGTAAGGCAAAAGAATTCCGTGGAAGGGCAAAAGGACAGAACCGTGGAAGGAACATATTTATCCAGAGAAGGAGTTAGAAAGCTACTGCTATTTTGGAGCCCATTAATGCGTCTTTATGGCTTGGAAAATTGGAGCCTCATAGTTGCACAAAGTCTTCTCTAGGAAGCTAGGGTACACTGTCATCCCAATTTCAGTTTCTAGAAAATATACTCCAGAAGTTCTCTTAGTGACTCAAAAGAAAAGTGATTAAAAATGTTATCCTGAAGGAACAGATGCAGCATAATTACCAAAAACTACCTGAAGGGTGACAGATGATGTGATGAAGCCAAATGCATATTCACCAACACGAGGATGACGAATAATTGCCACCTCCTTGAATGCAGTTGTATTTTGGTCTGCAAAATAATAAATGTACGGTTCCATAATCACACTTCACACTTTAGATGATATAAACAATTACAAACCGATTGGCATTTACCAAAACGAGAAAAGATATCGATAAATGTTAAGAGGATAGATAACTTAAATCAATTTCAGCTACTAGATCAGTTCATAGGGAAGGAAGAACAGTGTAACAATGTCTAGAGTTTGAGGCAGAGAGAGAGAGAAGAAGAAGAAGAACTCAAAGCCATTCAGTGGTACATGCAACTGACAAAGTTATAAGTCCATATTTGTAGGTCCTTTATAGATCTAGTGGAATAGGAAGAAAATCACATCATACATACATATAACTTGTGAGGCTACCATCTGCTATATGGTATGAGAAACAATCTTAGCGAGGGTCTTAAATATTAACTCGCTCTACTCTACGGTGAGGAACAGATAAAGAATACTTGAGTGTGCTTACAGACAATGTATGATAACAGATAACCATTAAATATATCCAAGCAAGCATTGTAGTTAGGGAACATAATCAGGAACAGTTGTTACTTGTTAAGTAGCTTCTTTCTACTTAATATTACTTTGTTCATTCAACAGTTTCTCCCCAGCTGACCCACCAATATTCACCAAAGCCCTTTCTTCTGTTGGCACTTCTCACAATGTCCTACCTCTGAAAACCATCCCCGCAGTGCCGATTTGCCGAGCTAGTTGCATTTGTGTACATTTATGCTTTTACCCACGCTATTGTAGCTCCATGTTTGCCCTTAGTTGTCTCAAATTTTGTGTTGAGGAAGATTTTCACCAACATGTCACAGAGATTCTTACCAAACTCATCCCAGAGACGAATGACTTGGTTTTTTATTTGATATAATTACTATTCCAAAGACCTTCTCTCACCACCTTCTGCATTATGCATTATGTCCTTCCACATGATGAAACTAAAAAAGGGAATTGGTCTCCTTTCAGGCTTTTATTTTTTCTTTATTTCTGTCTCTATCCTATATAGTTTTCCACTCTATCAAGGAATCTTTGAAACTCCCAGATTTATTAGAAGGTTGTAACAGACAATCAGAGTGATTGTCCGTAACTCTGTATCATATCTGCGCAACAAGAAAGTAAAAGTGGTCATCAGAGGGCAATAGGCAAAGCCCAAGTCGACTACTACTGCCACTCTTGATAGAAAATTCAGTTGCATCAACTTCTTAAGTTTTTAGACTTGTTGCCTGTCGGCACGTTATCAGACCCTCTTGAGTAGTTTTCACTTTTGGAATTTTGTTGTTTTCACCACAGCTTCACAGAAATCCCCTGGAATGCCCTCCAAGTTTGGACCCTCATCTCCAGGGAAGTAACCTTCATCCCTGGAGACAACTTAGCCATGGGAAACAGCCTAAGATAACTTGCATACAACTCTGGATTTCACAGAACCCCTTCAAGAACTTGACTGCTTAACACCAAAGAAAGATGAAATAATTAACTCTTACCTGGAGAAATTGCAGCACTAATTTGTTTGGAAGCAGAATATATATGCCTTACAAAGGGCATTCTCTTTATAATCCATTCTCCAACCCAGAAAACAGTTGCACCCATCCATGAGGAGACAAAAACACCAACAAAGAAGACGAACAGTAGAGATGTGACAAATCCAAGTCCTGCATCATATACAATGTATCATAAGAGACAGAACCATCGACATAAAAGGAGCCAATATACAGATATGTGAAATTGACCATAATAACTAATGAAAAAATTCAATTACAAGCATATTAACCATAAAGAGGGAATTCTTTATTGTAGCAAGACCTCCAGAGAAGAAACATGTGAATCATTTCCATAAAACAGTAAACTCCTGAAGGACGTTCAAATAAAGCCCAATATAACTAAGCTAAAAGCGGAACAATGCATACTCAAAACTGTAAAAAGCTGTACAAGCATTTCCCCTGTATAACTAACACCATTTCCTCGATCTTCAGGAAAAAGGAATGAAACTGCCCAATGAAGATACATTTGTTCAAAGACCCTTAGGCCTTGTTCGGTTTGGGGCTCAAGACCCAGATTTTAAATTATTACTCAATCATTATCCCTACTTCCCTCGAATCATTATCCCTATTATCAATTTTTATTTTCATCTCTCTCCAATCATTACCCCCTATTTCCAATTATTACTCTCATTTCTCTCTCCGCTCAAAACCCAAATCCAAAACCCATACCGAACATAACCTTAGTTCCTTTCTGTAACCCAGTGAGCACTTAGGTAATCGAACTATCGCCTTTAACAGAACTAATTTAAAACTGACTAGCTGTTTCACAATGTCAGCCTAACAATGAACAGCAGCAAACTTTGTGATTCCATTTGTTAGCCTCTTTGCCTTAGATTATCAATCCAGTGTAGTTAAGCAAGGGTGTAAGCAATGCAGAATTAATGGTAATGCCCTTCAGCAAAGGAGAAGAAGGAAATACAGAGAGGTTCGTGACATCCCAGAGCGATCATTTAAAAAATATTTAGCACCAAGTGGCTTTGAACAACGTGATCTAGAAAAGCCACAGTACAGGGCTACAAACGCGGCAGAATTCGAAAAACACTGACAATAGAAAATGATGCTTTTGTGTATTCAAGAGTAGCACATATTGGACCTGTTTGTTTGCAACAGCTGCTTATCTCATTTACCATTTACGAAGCTGAAAAAGTTATTTTAGCTTGTTTTCCTTATTTAATACTCCCTGTCTCCCTCTATCCCTTTTTGTTAGTCCACTACAAAAAGTCATGCAATTTGCAGTTTTGACTTCCTGATGTGACCAATACAGTTTTTTTCCCCACAGCATAGTTGTCAAAGGTGAAAGGCGCACCGAGGCAAAAACTCCTGTAGGGCCTTAGGCGAACCGAGGCGCACCTAGTGCAAAAAATTAGGAAAAATAGAATACACCAATACTTTAAATAATAACACTAAGCCATTGAATTTAAAACAGCATACCATCATTTGAAATTGCTCTTTCAATGATTTCTTATTTCCCATAAACTCTTGAATCTCTTGTTTTACATCGGGTCGGACTCTTTTACAAGCTGTCACATCTCTATCACCTTGTATTCTTAGCCCGATTAACCCCTCCATTGGTTATTTTGTGACAAAAAAAATACATCTAAATTGGTTAGTGTTCGCGGGATCCGGGAAATGATTATACTTCCATGCAGGATCTATTCTATTAGCTTCGCTCAACATCTAAAAAAAAACAAGCAAGTATAATTTACTTTAGCTAATAGCTTAATATACTCTTTGGAAACCCCAACATGTATGAAGAAAAAAAAAACCTTAATTTCAATAAAATAAAAAATAAAACAGTGGTCGAACGCAAGAAAGAATAATGAAAAGTAACTGATTTAGCTTCACAACAAATCATTATAGGGAGCATGCAACAAAGAGATCTAATGATATTTTTGGGGCCTACCAAATATGTCAATTCCTAGCTGCTCATATAATGGACTGAAGAAGCCATCAACAAACTGAATAAACCACCAGGTCACAAAAAATGTAACTGCAACAGGGAAGAGAACGACACTGCAGTTCAATATTGAACACATTGTTAGGCTTTGAAGATTGACCGAAGCCAGTAAAACTTCCAAGTGATCACAGGTAATAGTGAAGTCAATTACCATCCAGTCATGAATTTCTTTGAAACCCAACTTTGGAGGACATAACAGCAAGCCTGAATAATGGAAGGAAGAAGAAAACAAGATTTGAAATGTTATGACATCAATCCAAATAAAGCATAATGAACAGTGTTTCATGGAAAATTAAGATCAAACTTTCCATTTTAACAACAGGTATGTTTGAGAATTTGACCCAACTTTCTAGCAAGAACAGGATAACACCTACACAAATGAGCTTATAATCTGGTTCACTGACAGCCGAATGTGTTCCTCACAAGAGCATGCACATGTCATACAACTATATGTGCCTGTGTGCCTTGAGCACAACACTTTAAGTTTCCCACTATCTTAACCAAGAAACTATCAACAGACAGAAAGTTCAAAGGATCTCAACCCCAGTCCCTATAAAAGATATAGGGCTTGGTTTTGTTCGCGTAGCGGTGTATAGTCTATTGTTTTGTGTAAGGGATGCTTTCCCTTCTTGCTCTCCTTTTAGTATAATTATTTGCTTATCAAAAAAAAAAAGAAATGCGAGCTCTTTGATAACAACTTCTATACTTCACGAAATACTTTATATTCTAGAATTCAAGCTAACTCCGTTTCATACTATTGGTGTGTTTTATCTAGAGATTTTATTTGATCTATGCTAACACTTAAATGATCTAGGCTTTTCACAATCCCTATTCCAACGGCATTGTGAGGTTCTTCTTGGGCCACAACATGCTATATCTATTCTAACCATCATATGAAAATGTAGAATTCTTACCGACAAACAGTGACTAACCACACCAAGTTTAATCCCCACTAATGAAGGAATGAGAGAGGTCGATTTGGTAAGACCAAACTGTAGGCATCGTTAAAGCACAAAGTGGCTCCTATAACCTCAAGGTTAGCAACCGGAGTTTTAACTACTGAACCAATGGCCTCTTGGTAATAGACAACAGTGACATACTGGCATTGCTCTTTTTGGTCAAAACGGCAACTACTTAGGCCACAGTACTATGTTGGACAAATTCACCACTTCCTTGGAATGCCATTAAACATATACCACACAGAAATTCAAATTTTGAAAACCTTCTTTCTACTTCTGTATTGAACAGCTTAGATGCTCCTTATTATGCAGTGGGCCAGTGGTCTTGCTGTGAATTCAGGATACATTAACTTTCAGAGCCATTTATGTCAGGGCCCAGGGGCATAGCAAAGGTTATCAGTAGTTTTCTATTTGCTGTTTGGAAAACAGAATTTATAGGAAAATGATTATGCATTCTTTACGAATCTTTTTCGAAGTATGATAGCACTATATATCACTTTCTCAATAACCATCCAAGTGGTTACTATGCCAGAGTGTTAGCACATTTGCTTGCTTGACAAAAGAGGTGGATTGGATTAGTCAATTGAGGGCTTGTTTATCCTACTTTTGGTTAAGCATTTATGCCAGGGCCCAGGGGCATAGCAAAGGTTATCAGTAGTTTTCTATTTGCTGTTTGGAAAACAGAATTTATGGGAAAATGATTATGCATTCTTTATGAATCGTTTTCGAAGTATGATAGCACTATATATCACTTTCTCAATAACCATCCAAGTGGTTACTATGCCAGAGTGTTAGCACATTTGCTTGCTTGACAAAAGAGGTGGATTGGATTAGTCAATTGAGGGCTTGTTTATCCTACTTTTGGTTAAGCATTTATGCCAGGGCCCAGGGGCAGAGCAAAGGTTATCAGTAGTTTTCTATTTGCTGTTTGGAAAACAGAATTTATGGGAAAATGATTATGCATTCTTTACAAATGGTTTTCGAAGTATGTTAGCACTATATATCACTTTCTCAATAACCATCCAAGTGGTTACTATGCCAGAGTGTTAGCACATTTGCTTGCTTGACAAAAGAGGTGGATTGGATTAGTCATTCGAGGGCTTGTTTATCCTACTTTTGGTTATGCATTTTCACCATGGGATACCGCGGCAGGCAGGACACCATTATTCCATAACAGTGGGATAGGAATAAAATCTATTCTAATATACAAAGGTAGAAGCAAGTTGGTATGACCCTCAAATTGAAGACTTGAAGATTCTTACCCAGTACAATATTGCCCTCGCACCAATTACTTGTGTCAATTTGAATCACCTATCATTGGCTGTTAAGCCTTGCCCAAAATTGTAGTTTTACTCCCCAAAATCCCACATTTTCAACATCCTCAGGAGTTCTAACTACCACCAAAAAGCAAATTCCAATCTCAGCCAATCAAATCCTGGCCTGATTCTCGCAAACAGCTCTCTCTCGCTCCAATTCCATTGCATTGTTGCCCCTTCATTCTTAGAAGTAGCCCCGCCTTCTTATTGGGGTTCGAAAAAAGCGTTCAGCACGCAATCGACGACTGATTGCCAACGAAGGATTTCAAGAACTCATCGATGTGCATTACAACCTAATAATGTTAAGCAACCTGCGCATACAATGACCCGATTGAGGTTTCAAATCTCTCTCTCTCTCTCTCTCTCTCTCTCTCTCTCTCTCTCTCTCTCTCTCTCTCTCTCATTTGTAGTGTTGTTCTTTTAGTAACAAATATGGGCTTCTTTTGATCATGTTGCATCTTTTCCCCCATAAACTCTTTTCTTGTATTATGCTTTCTTGGGCATATAACAGAACATAATAGTATGTGAAGAATGATGTTATTTATTTGCATATTATGAGATCCAACTTGCACACGCATCGCGTGCACCCACCCTTGATTGGTAGAGAAAGTACCGAGTTCCTAATAATGATATTCCTTGTCTCTTCGTATACACAATCCCGAGACACTTCCAAGTTCCAACACATTCCCGATCCCATTATCATCTCCGCAAACCATATGTGACCTTAATTAACACTTTCTGGTTATTGACAAATAAATATGAGAAAAACAAAACAGAACCCACAAAACCCAAAAACCATTTCTTCCCTCTTTTGCCATACTTTACAAACAACAGATCCAATTAGACAAATTACTCAATCATACGAATCACACAACAAGTAAATCAACAGTGACAGCCCCTTTGGATAGTGGGAAAGGATGTGATGAGAAATGGCAGCCCTCTTTCACAAATCTTGGTGAGATTTGATGAGAAAGGAGGAGGAGCCAATAAAAAAATCTCATTTTTTAACTCTTCCCTCCGTTTCTCACTTAAGCACTCAATCCAAAGGGGCCGTATTGCTGTAATCACATTCAAGTGCCCTCATTTTCCAGTCAACAACAAATCCACAAAATCACAGTACAATGTTTGGATCCGTGAATTATGACATTATCAGCAAATGAGGAATATCGAATAAACAACTAATGAATTGGAATAATCAGTGGTATATGGGTAAGTACCAAAAATAAGGAAATCTGACCTTACGAGTGGAAGAATTTGGAGAATTAGGAGGAGATTTGACCGGATCTTCTGCATCGGTCACGCTCTGACTCAGTGGAACTGACGTGGATTCCTTCTCTTCGGCCATTTTTGGAGACTAAATCTAAAACCCAAATCTGGAGACTAAATCTACAACCCAAAACAGTCTCACACTTGAGAAATCAAGAAGACTTCATTACCAGTGCTACAGTAGACTGCAAATTCAAATGGGCTTGCTATATCTTGAATAGTGTCTGTGGAGATAGATTGCAATTGGAAAGATGGTGCTGGATACAGACTTGAATCTTAAAAGAATAATGTTGGTGCGGCAAACATGGGAGAAGTTCGCCCCTTCTGCGTATGTTTCTTTGAGTTTTGCTTAGGGTAAACCATGGTTAAAGTTGACCCAAAGTCGCTTAACATAGCTGCCAAGTGGAAATAATTATGGGAAATTGTTTCATTCTGACCTCTTGCAGGTAGGCCCATGTGCAAGTTTATCTCTTTCGCACGTGATTATCAGTTCATAATCGCTCTTTTAAGGGCTAGTTTAGGGTTAAACACGAATTTCGAGATCAGTAATTCTTAAGGACATTTCTAATAAAAATTAAAGTAATGCTACACGCACAACAAATTCGGGCACAACCTATTACAACCGTTGACGTGGCACTGCCCCAGCCACTTACTGCAACAAAAAAAAAAGAGTCGGAAATTGGAATTGTTCGCATTGTTGGTTTCAGAATATCGCTTTACCCTTTTCTTTGTTTTACTCATATAGATTATAGAGACAGAGCGAGAGAGTGTGAGATGGTGACACCCATCGCCCCCCACCTCTGACAACCTACAATCTTCGTGACCGATTTGAACCAAACAAGCTTCGCACAACACAATCTGCATTTTCTTTCACTACCAAGGTCTCTCTCTCCTCTCACTCTCTCGATCTCGTACAAATGCTCCAGGTCTCTCAATTTGTTTCAATTCGTAAAAACAAACCCTAATTGAAGAAACTAGGGTTTGATGATGGGACTGTGTGTAAAACATAACCAAAAACTATGGGGTTAGTTTATTTTCCTTTGTGAAAAATACCAAGGCAATAATTAGAAAGAATTATGGCTAAATTACCCATGAAATTAATTGGCATTGTGGAATTATATACTCGTCACAAGGCAATAATTACTAAGAATATGGCTAAATTACCCATGAATTCAGTTGGAATTATGGAATTATATACTCGTCACAATATTTGCACCAAAACTTGGTTGTACTATATAGGGAGAAGAGGGCATTGGTCATTTTCCTTTGGGTTAATTTTTTACACACCCCTTAAACTATCATCCCTAAATGTTAAAATTTGTAAATAAATAAATAAACCATAATCTTTTTAAAAGGCATGGACTTGGACATTTTTAGTTCTGCTTATTGGAACCCTTCACGTTAGGTTTATAGAACATGCGTATATGACTCATTGTATTGTTGTTTATTTCTGAAACATTAGATGATGTCGTCGGAGTCTGTTCCATCGGCAATGCCTCCTACAGTAGAAGAAGAGGTAAGGAGTGGAGATAGCGAAGATGAAGAAGACATATGAAATGGTCATTCAAACAAAGTGTGTGATGAGATAGATGCTACTCAGGATGAGATTATGGGAATGATGTAACAGATAATTGCGAAGATAGAGTTGAGGAACCAAATGTGGGAATGACATTTAATACATCGGACGAAGCTTATATGTATTACCCAAGATATGCTAAAGCAAAAGGGTTTGTTGTGGCTAAAAAAACGTTAAGAAATGGAAAAGATGGAAAGTTGAAGGATGTTGGTCTTTCATGCAGTCATGCTGGAAAGGCAAGGGAAGAAGCAACCCAGTCAAACCACAGCCATAATAAAAAATTGATTGTCTAGCTCACGTTACTACAGTTATACACCTGGATGGAAAGTGGAGGTTAAACCGGATTGCTTTGGAGCACAATCACGAACATAGCCCGGGAAAGACAAGGTTTTTCAAGAGCAATAGAATACTTGATCAACACGTAAGAAGAAAGCTTGAATTGAATAATAAAGCCGGGATTAGTTTGCACAAGACTTTTGACTCACTTCATATTGAGCTTGGGGAACCCAATAAGGTTCCATATCTTGAGAAGGATTGCAGAAATTATATGGAGGGGGTGTTTGAGAGCCTACTTTTCAGCTTTTCATTTTTAACTTTTTGGATTATGGTCGGAATGAGTTTTGAATCTGCGATGAGTATTTGGGAAAAATTTGCGGA
Organism: Gaultheria prostrata; assembly: GCA_036023075.1. Classification (NCBI taxonomy): domain Eukaryota; kingdom Viridiplantae; phylum Streptophyta; class Magnoliopsida; order Ericales; family Ericaceae; genus Gaultheria; species Gaultheria prostrata. Next base: position 84,100 of record JAXBDA010000262.1, on the reverse strand, counting down.
ATACATTTTGCAAAAGTAGTAGTGTTTGGGAGAAGAATAATGAAAATGAGTTATGGATTGATTTTTTACCATTTGCCCTTGTTTATTTCATATACCATTTTGCCCTTTTTACGTATTATACGAACATATACCAATGAATAGTGGTCTCCCTTGGATATGTATAATGAAGATGTTCCTTTGTTTATGTATTATACGACAGATTTCTTGTTGTTTTTTTTAACAAAATGAATTATGCAAAATGGATACCATCTTACTTTTTTTTTTAAACAAAATAAAATTTTCCCGTACTTAATAAGAATTATGCAAAATGAAAGTACTTGCAAAAAAAATAAAAAAGGTGGTCCAAAAAAATACAATTATAAACATAACACAAATTATAAAAACATACATAACCATATTATAAATATTAAAAACATTACACAGTACCGAAAAACAGCCAGCAAAGCATCGAAATTGAAACATGAATAATAAAGCGTCCAACTTATACACATAAAAAACATTACGCAAACACTTGCTCCATAGGCGTCTAACGTATATGATTATTGACAACATAATCCCGAATTTAAGCCCTCACATTGTCCATTTGGCCACCAGCGTTTTCGTACATATGCCTATGAACCCCGTTAGGTGCCATAGTTTCCACTCCACGTTCAACATTACGCAAACACTTGCTCCATAGGCATCTAACGTATACTATTGTTGACAATATAATCCCGAATTTGATCCCTCACATTGTCCATTTGGCCATCATCATTTTCGTACGTATGTCCATGAACCTCGTAAGGTGTCGTAGTTTCCACTCCACGTTCATAATGTGTATCATAGAATCCAAAAGGAATATCAGGCAAGTTGCGTCTTCTTGTGAAATTGTGGATGACCATTGTTGCAGCCATAAGACCATTCTATCACATATCATGGGCCAACGCGTGAAAGTCCTCTCTATGGTGCACCTAAGGGATGAGTGTATTTTGTTGAACATTTTCGAAGTTATTCCTTGCTCTAGCTCTTCTACGCCAGTCTGGAACATGATATGTAAAACCTTTGTATGGTGCTAGAAAACCTCGAATGTTTGGGTACCCAACGTCTACCAAATAATACTCACCTGCAATCATGTACATTTTTTTTTGTAAACCCACTATTCCGTACATATGTAAGAAATTGACTATTATGCGGGGGAAGAGAAATGTTGGACTAACTTTCACGTGGTTGGGAAAAAATATTGGTCGGGTCCCTTATACAGGCATAGAAAATTCTAGTGTCGTGTGCAATTCCCTCCCATCATGATTCAACAAAAGTAAAGCACATATCAAAGTCACATGCCACCATAATATTTATATTTTGTGTCACATACCCATTTTGACCAATCCATTTAACAATTTCATCGGGTTTTGGGTGGCACTTTACGTGAGTGCCATCAATTGCATCAATTGCACCATACGAATAAAAAAAATTTGTAATGTCAGAGAGAGAGACAGAGAAAACCTGAATAGTTATACGATTAAAGGAAAAAACTATCCAATTATCAAATACCTGAAAATGTGGAAAATATCTTTTGTTATCTTTTATTTTCTTGTGCACGTCTTCGCAAGGCCATGGCCATGGTCTAACCCATTCGATAGCCATGGCGACAAGGGAATCAAGTACATTATGGAAACGCCATGAAATAGTCTCCCCTGAACATTGGAAATGCTCTTGTGCACTTCTATTATTAGCTCATTGGCCCACAACCATAGAAAGATAGCCATTTGCTCATGCACTGAGATTCTTCCCACCTCTCGCAACCCATACTTACTCTCGAGCAACTCACAGAGTTCCAAAAAATTGGTCTTGCTCATACGAAATGCTTGATACATACGCTTTGGGTGACCCACGTTCAACTCAACGATCCACTTTGCACCGGTAAATGTGGAGGTACGATAAGGCTCCCTACCCATGTAAGTTTCATTGTGGATATTTAAAATGGCTTCCGCAGCTTCTCTTCTCCTCGACCAGCTGGAAGGGTTACGAGGTATGTGATCTCTCGACCCTTCTCCATATTCGTTCACATTGTACAGGTCACCGTACTCGTCCACATTGTTCCAGTCTTCTTCAGCGTAAATATCATAGTCGTAGTAGTCCGCCCAATCATCGTCTCCATTCGTTTCAGTAAGCAAATTGTATTCAGACTCTACAACCTGGTAAAACTGTTTTGCGAATTTATAAATGAAAAATGAAAATCCCCTTCAAGGTTGTATTTTCTACAGGTAGCCCGAACCGCCAACTCTTTGTACCTGCCCTCTAAGGCAAGCTTGGGGCAGACTATGAGGAGAACTTCTGCACGCCAGAGATGAACCCTTTTGCTAGCAGTACTATTCATGTTTATCTGATGGAGGTGAAGGACTGTCAAGCTAAATGATGAGGTTTTCCTGAGTCTATGGTTGTTTGAGAAATGGTAATTTTGGTTTTATATGTAGTTGATTTAAAATTTAGATATTTAGGTTTTGTTAAAAGGCCAAAACTAGAGTCATGAATTTCTAACTAGGGTTACAAATTTAACAGAAGGGATATGATCGTAGTCCAAAGTAAGGTTCAAACCTTACCAATTACAACTAACAATTCATCTCGAACACAAGCTAACTACACCATTTGGAGAAAATTTACTTTACAGCTAGTGAATGAAACCTTTGAAATAAATTTGCAAATGCTATATGATACCAACAAGAAATGAAAATGAAAATGCATATTAGTTTTTAAAGAGAGAAGAGAAGGTGTCACTTGCTTTGGAAATACAACAGCAGAGTATTAATGAAAAATACAGCCGCATGGTATTAACGCCATACGATTCCTTTGGAAATGAAAATCAACAATTGCAGACAAAGAAAAAAGCTTTTAAGATAAATTTAAGGGCATTACCTGTTTTCCAGATTTCAAATGGGGTGAATGGAAATGTCCTCTTTCAGAAATGCATAGTAGCTTTTAAATAGAGAAGAAAAGGTGTCACTTGCTCATCTATTAAAGACATATCAGGTTGGGCTGAACAAAAAAACAAGAGAACCAAACCAGAGAACGAGCCGAACCGGGTTTTTTTCGGTTTTTAATTTGACCGGTTCGGTTCTCATTTTTTTCGGTTTTTAATTTGACCAGTCCAGTTCTCAGTTCTGAGAATTCTAAAATTTAGGAACCAGTTCGGTTCTCGGTTCTTGAGATTTTAGACCCGGTTCGAACCGAACCGGTTTTATATATTATATAAAATATATACTATATATGCTCCTTTAACTAAAAAATTTGAGAGCGCTGGGAGTCGAACACCCGCCCTCATGCGTGAGAGTCCTTGCACTTTACCAACTTGGCTACCCAAGCCGTTGTAATTAAGGTCGAAAATAATTATATTTATTACGTTTTACTTGTTCCTTTATATATATATATATACTTAGCCGAGAAAACCCAAATGAAAACCACTTCTCTCAGACTCTCAAGTCTCTGTGCGGCGCCTCTCTCTCTCTCTCTCTCTATAATTGATGCCATCACCGTCGACTCCCTCCCTCCCTTTGAGATCGGATGCCATCATTGTCGACCTCTCGTGCGGCAACCCCTCGTCAGAGATTGCCATCAGAGTGAGGGAAGACACCATCGTCGTCCGATGCCATATCACCGTCGTCGTCCACCAGATTTGTTCCTCTCATCTTTCTCTCTCGATCTATATGTATATATGAGTCCAGATCTGTATATGTGTGTACAAAAACAAAGTTTTTTTCCCGATTGATTACCGCCTTTCATTTTTTTGATTGAGTTGCAGATCTGTATATGTATCAACATATTTTTTTTTTTCCAGATAGATCTTGTTTGTATATCGACCATTTTTGGTTTGTGTCTGAGAGATCGTGTATGTGTATACTTACCCACTTGTTTTCTGATTTGTTTTCTGAAAATGGATAGTATATAGATCGTGTATATGTGTGATGTTTGTGTATCTCGGTTGATTTTGTTTTCTGATTGAGTGAAAATCTGTGGGAAGATTTCTCCCTGTGCAAATCTCTCTTTTTCTGGGAACCGAACCGAACCGGGAGGAACCGAACCGGTCATTTTATAACCGGTTTTGGTTCCATGTTCTTCCCGAACCGGTTTTACTCGGTTCACTTAAAAACCCCTCTGAACCGAACCGAACCGGTTACACCCCTTATATCAGGTTTGAAATGCCAATACAAGGCCACTTTTCACCCGTTTAGCACCTCCCAATAAATGAAGAAATAGACTACACAAGGCCATCTGCTCCCATGCAGTGTTAAGAGAGATTAGGTTTGAAATGCAGAGAAGACAAGGACATTTTCAGTTATGAAAGAGACTACACAAGGCCACTTGCTCACAAGCCTACTATTCAAATAATTCAACATCAGCCAAAAAAAAAACTATTCAAACAAAGTGGACACAGCATGCACTAGTACATGCTCACTTGTTCCATTCAAGGAGCAACCTTGACCTGATATACATATAATTTTTTGATGATATACATAAAAACTTCGACACAATAGGGCATTTTTAACATAGTTTAACCATCATTACAAATAAATACTGATCAAACACAAAGTTTAACCTAGCTTGAAACATAGTCTAAACACTACCAAAGTGAGGAACATAGTCTTGCAGACGAGAATCACAGGAAACAACACCATAAGGTTCAACATTACTCAAGTTCTAACATAGAAGTTAAAGTTCCCCAGGATTTGAGGAAGGTGGTGCAAACCAATTGGAATTCCTGAGCTCGGCTCTTTGCACCCTATTCATTTCATGGGTGAGCCAGTAGTACCTCTTTATAACATCAAGACAGTTCATGAACATTGCTCGCTGTTTAGTACCTCCCGACATATTATTGCCTCGGGTCCATAATTCTGAATCATCTTTAAACTCAATGAGCTCATTTAACACGTCTGCGCACTCCTTTAGTGTTGGAATGTCAACTGCACGCTGCACAGAGTGGGAACTAGCAATATCGGTGTCACAAATTTGTTGAAGACAAGCTTCAAGCCTTGGCGTAGCAGACCCTGTGATAAAAATGGCATATATCATAAAAAAGAAACATTTCTACCCAATCCAAATGGAGCTTAAATCAGCCATTACCCAATGTTTAAGTTTGAAACTCCAAAGTAAAAGCTAAATTTGGAACTAATAGTAAAGGAGAATATTTGAAAAAAGAAGATATCATGAAGAAGAATCTATCATGATGAATTTTACTACAGAATTATCATCACACAAGCTACATTTGATACAACAGAAGAGTATTAATGAAAAAACATTGTTTGAACTTCCTTTGTAAGATGGTTACCCCCAAGTTATGTACTCAAGTAAATGCATCCTCGAACCGAACAACAAAACGGCAAATCCAACCCCTGCTATTCATGAAAGATACTTGGGCCTAAGAGAGGATCTTGATGACCAACCATTAAAAATCAGGTTTCAAACATGGTATAATCAACTTAATCAGATGATCAATTAGCACTGGATTCATATTAATACTCAATTAGCTCTAACTTAATCAGGTTTCAAACATGGTATAATCTTCATAATGAAAGATATATGTGCTACAACTTGATGGACCAACCCAGTCAAGCAATTCATGAAAGATACTTGGGCCTAAAATAGAAGTTCATAATCCTCCTTTGCAATTGATCCAAATTTTAAACAGGGGGAGTCAGTAATTTGGTTCATCACCACCAGTATCTTATTAATGGTAGTGTGTTCATGGGTAATTGCCCCAGGTTTGAAGTTCTATTTTCTTATTTCATGCTAACTATACAACAACTTCATTAGAATTTGGTGCAAGAACTTGTAATAAAATGCAAAATTATGTTAACCCTTTTTCCCTTTGCCTTTCTTTCTAGAAGAGGATTCCGCACGTCTCTTTTTCTAAGATTTTGTCGGGTACACTAGCTCTTGGATTTCATCATCATCCTCCAACAATGCGTCAATGTTATCACTATCAACATTTGGTGTGCTCCAAACACCTGGGAGAAATCCAGAACTTGGGGTATACCTATGCTCCCCAATAGCTGTGTTGCTTCCGAAAAGAATGCGCATTTCTTCCTCTAGTGGCAAGGGCTTCTCCCGAAACTTGGCACATTTGCGGTACCGCTGCAAGGAACCATAAAAGTGTTTCATACATCAAGTAAATAATTCGTTAGAAAATAATTTTGTAAACAATTTAACTAGAATGATAACTTTAGGACGATGGATTACCATTAGCTCTATCTCCCACCACTCTTCTGATGCTGTAATTGCACCAGTTTCAGGATCCTTACCCAATCCACCTTCATTTAACACCAAGTTTTGCCACAGCTGCCAATCCTTTTTCAACACCACCCATGGATTTTTTTAGTTGAACTTTATCATACTTCTTACCCGTTTGTTCATTAATTTTTTTTTCAAAGTTGGCCCACCCAATCTTTGTAAGTTGGGTTCCAGTTTTGTAGGCAGCACCTCCCAACTCTTCCACATAGACACGGATGAAGCACTCCTTTAACCATTGATCCCATTGAGCTTTCATACCTGCACTTGATGCTAGGGCTGCAAACGAGCCGAGCCTTAACATGTTCAAGCTCGGCTCGGTCATTTTTAGGGAGGCTCGAGCTCGAATCGAGTTGGAAAATCATGGCTCGAGCTCGGCTCGTCAAGGATTTGCAAGGCTCAAGCTCGGCTCGTCTAAACTCGATAATATATAAACGAGCCAGCTCGTTAAGAGGCTAGACCCAGAAATTTTTTTTTATCTAGATTTCACATTCCAAAAGAACACTAAATGCAATTAAGCACTACTAATTTTATCATCAGCCATCAATATTCACAACCAATGTAATCACCACAAATAATTTTCGAATCAGTTGAAGAGAAGGTACGACTATGAGTGCCCATATGACTGTCAATCAATCAATGAAAATGAGAAACTACGGTTATGCATCTGTTCTACAAAAAGAAGAAAAAAGGCACATACAAATAGAGGTGAAGTTTGTTCTGACGTTTTTGGGTTCATCAAAACAAGAGGAGTGAAGAAGATCGATGATCGGATATTTTTTTATGATTTCTCGCGGGGGTCTTTAAAAACACGTTTTAAAAACATTGAGCGGTTTGGATCGTCAAAATTAGGTCCGGAAACACGAAAATTGGCTAGGTCCGCATGGAAAAGTTCAATAAGGGGCCCTTATTGGAAGTTGATATATATATATATTATACCACTAAAATCTGGACCCCGTCCGGACCTCATAATTCCGGACCAAATTTCGATGATCCGAACTGCTCAATGTGTTTAAAACGTGTTTTTAAGGTCCAACGCGATGATTCGTTAAAAAAAAATACCAGGAAGAACTTGATCTAAGCAGTTTTTCATAAAAATACATATATACAGTTTTTATGAAAAATTGCTCGGATCAAGCCCTTCCCAATTTTTTTTTTTTGCCGATTTCTTTCATGGACTCTCAAAAACATCTTTTAAACACATTTGACGGTTCGGATCATGAAAATTTGATCGAGAAAGTGGGGTGTGGACGTTAGGTCCGCATTTTAGGGTGTGGATAGGAAGCTCTTCCTATATATATACATATATGTAACATACAGAAAATTATTACAATTTTACAACTCTAGAAATTAGCGAATGAAGAAGAAAACATATGCATGTAATTATATTGGCTTGCAAGGCCCTGATTGTCAGATTGTTTCTTATTCTCCACGGATGGCTTGATTTTCCTTATCAAACTAAGATAGTCCCTTATTGATCTAATCAATATTTTCAAATTGGGATACTTATCATGTATCATTTTTTTATTATATAGATTGTATCAGGATACGTATCGCATATCTTAAGATACGTTTGGTGGAAGAGTAAGAGTTTCTAATGTTTAGTTAGACAATATTTCTGGAAGATGGAAAATAATTTAACACAAGAGCGAGGAAGGATACAATTTGTATTACCTTTGAACAGTTTCTCAACAATGGCCTTTTAGCTTTGGACCTTTGGTACATGTGATCGCTCAACGACCCAGGGATGTTATGGGCCTTTTATGAAAGTTTGAGCTGGCACAGGCCAGCCCAAAACCAAGAATTAGGCCCATAAACAAGAATCAGTGTTTCTTTTCTTGGGCTCTCTCGTTGGAAAATAGTAGCACAATACTACAAGTTGTAATTTATAAACATCTTACTTATTTTCCTTACTCAATTGAGTTGCCACTATGCCACCGCCGCTACCACCACCTCCTCCACTACACCACTACTACTATAGTGACTCAGTGAGGATGTTTCAAATATCGAAGTTTCGTCATTGAAGGCGACACCTTAATTTTATATGAAGATAAAATTTTTGTAATAAAGAGTGAGCATCCTATGGATTCTTATGTTTAGGAGCTAGGCATGAGGGATCTAGAAGAACTTGCAAACGAACGAGATCGACGTACTGTTCCTCTATCCGGTTTGCACTATAGTTTTTCTTTAGGGCCAGTTAGTGACAAGTCCACTATAGATATTTCCTAAAGTCAAGGGTCCACACTATAATTTCGTAAAAGTTGCAATCCACTACCCAATGAAAAATACACTTTTACCCTCTAGAAAAAAATGCAGACAGACCTCGCTCCTCTCTGTTTGTAGCTATCTATCTATCTCTCTCCCCTCCAATTCAATACCATGTACAGAGTCTTATCCGGCGATTTTCGAGCGCCCTACCGACTACTTCCTTCGGCGATTGATCACCGTGGTTCCAGATCTGGATCAACACCGATATTTTCCTACACCATGTCCAGAAAGATGTGGACACCCCGCGGAAAATGCCTCTTTTTGATTGGAAAATGGTTTTTAGAGTCGCCACCCAGGTTTAAGGACCGAACCCGAGAAACTGATTGAAAATGACTATTTTACCCATAATTTGAAAAAAAAAAAAGTTTTACCAGTCAGTTGAAACCATAATTTCTTGGGTCCAGGGGCTTGATTACGAGAGGAGAAGGGTTTTATGGCACCCCCCTAGCCCGATTCGAAGACCGGTCTTTACTAAGCATTTGCGGGATTTTTAAAATATTCATGATTCAACTTTGGGCAAATAAAGGGGATAAGGGAATGGGGATACAACTTAAATGAGATCACAAATAAAGATGCGTATGAGATGGTGGATGCTTGTGCATCATGCACTAAGTAGCTATTTATGATGCAAAATGGCATGGAGAATATGAGAGACATAATATATGAGAGACATGATGCTACACAAATAAAATAAAACATTGAACTTGATTAAATACACGAAATATATGACCAACGGGTGGATTCTATGTAATAATCTGTGCAAAAGCAGGGTGAAATATAATGAAATAACCATGAACAAAAGAGATATTTGGACAAGATATAGCAAATGAAGACTATTTTCATCAAGAATGAATCTGCTCACTGTTTTTGACCTGAGCACTCGAGTGAAATGACTTGAGTACTCAAGTGAATAACTTGAGTCCTCATGCCATTACTACTAAATGCTTCTAACATCAACTTTTTTTCTTAAAAAAAGGTTTGTTTCTTCATATTTATCATGTTTACAGACCAGTAAACACTGTTTTCAAAATGAATGAGTTTTCAAAAGTACATTTTTGACCCACAAGATGGATGAATTAAACAATGGACTCATTTTTAACCCATGACGTGAGTTAAACAAGCTGTGAACAGATCATTTTTAATGTAACACAGTAAATAATCAAGATAAGAAGCAAAGATTCATGGATGGTATATGAAAAAGACAGAATATAGGGAGGAATGACTTGAGTACTCAAGTGAATGACTTGAGTACTCAGGTTATCCTACTGAACAAGCTTAGTTTCTCTTTTAATGACCTTTGTTTCGCCTTTGTTTGTCAAGAGAAGACCAACTTCCTTCCTTTTATCATAACTTTGAATAAGATCAGTAACTTTCAGGACCAATAAAGTGGTTAAGATGCAACTTTCGGTGTATTTGTGTTTCAAAAGCATCTTAAACCTCTCTATTTGAACTGATCGAAACCATGAGCATACATACTTTGATGAATATGATCATGAAGAGAGAAGATAAACATGATCAGAGCACATAAGATAGGATAAATAGAGAGATATGCTAAAACCACTTGAGTACTCAAGTTATTGAGTTGAGTGCTCAAGTCATTGACTAGAACACTCAAGCCATTAACTGGTTTTGAAGCTCAAAACACATTTTTATGCCACAACAAACCCACAACTCGTATGAAGAACCAGTATGAGCTTGATGTCTCCCTCAGGAAGAAAAAATAATGCAAATATTTAGGCATTTCTACCTTATCAAGCTTGAATCAAGGCTTTTTGGTTGATTTTTAGAGAGAGAAAGATTGATGTTGGGTTTTTGGGATGAAATGACACAGAGATAGGATTGGGTAGGCTAATACTTGACTGAGTTATGAGTTTTCGTCACATTTTTTGGATTTTTTAGTAGAAACCAAGGGTTTTTAGGACTTTTTATGGGATTTTTGGAAAATACAACTCAAGATTGGATTTTTTGACAGAGGATGAGCTAGGTTTGGACTTGACGGAGTAAGAATGGGTTGGTATGTGGGACTTGATGATGTTTGGTGGAGTTTTGGGTAGAAACCGAGTGATTAGAAGGGTTTTTTATGGAGTTTTTGTGGAAAATATGGCTTGAGGTTCAAGATTTTTGAAGGTATTACACTTGAACAAGATGGACAGATTAGAAAATGAGCTAAATGGTGGTTTTGATGATGTTTGTAAGGGGGCTTAGGTAAAAAACGAACCACAAAGGAGGTATTCGGCCATGGGTGTTGAAGATTTGGACTTAAATAAGTGATGAGAGGGCTGGAGATGATGTAGAGAAGTCTGATTTGTAGAGAGAGAGTGTGGGGGTTGCAGAGAGAGTGTGGATGAAAGAGAACAATGGGTTTTATAGAGGGATTTTGGGGGAAATTGAACCTTAAACTTGGGAAGAGTCTAGAGGGTGATTTAGACCTAATTAGTTAATTAGGCATGTGAGGTTGAGTGTCTAGCGGGGGGGGGAATTGCCAGAGAATCAAGAAAATCCATCATTACACGTGATTTTGAAGTGCTGCAGAAATTTCCCTGCCCAGGTGACTTGAGTGCTTAGGTTGAAACTTGAGTACTCAAGTGAGGACTTGAGTGCTCAGGTGGGATTTGAGCGCTGAACCATTTTCTAGTGCTCCAAAGGGGTTTGTTTAGTTTTCGGGGCCTTGTTTAAATGTTTGGCATTTTCTTGGTTAGTTTTGGAAGGTTTAAGGAGTTTGGTTAGTTTTCGGGGCCTTGTTTAAGCATTGATATGATGTTTTGGCACTTCCTCATCATCGGGAATACTTAAGAGTGCTCTCGGGTAAAAATTGGGGTGTCTACAAAAGGTGATCGATTTTTCGAGATAGAGACAGCTATATGGACCTTTAGTGTTGTTTGTCAGTACCCAACTGACTCCAGGGGTTGAGTAAATACCTAGCCTAGCGTATAACCTAGCTATTGGAAAACAGTTTACATAGCTTTGATGGTTCACTTTAGCATATAATATAATATAACGGTGTAGCTTTTATGTAGGAGTAAGAAATTTGATAGTTCATGTTGTATTTTACTGTATATAAAAATTATTTTAGGATTTTGAAAAAGAAATGGGTTGAGCATTACATGCAAATATGGTGTTTGGGTAGATGAGCATTTTATCTCAAGTAGACGTTTTTGTTTTATAAAAAAAAAATGCAGGCTAGATAACCACATCTTATGAGTCCAGATAACCACATCTGATCCCAAATAGGCTTTTAAAAAAAGATATAGTACATATAACCACATCTTTTGAGCCCAAATAACTACCTCTTGTGATTTCAGATAACCACATCGATCCCAAGCAGGCTTTAATAAAAAAGAAGATATAGCCTAGATAACCACATCTTATGAGTCCAGATAACCACAATTTGTGATTCCAGATATGGTTATCTGCGCCGGCGACTTTTCCGGCGAAGTCCAATTTTCCGGCGACTTTTCCGACGACGTTGAACTTTTCGGTAACTTTTTCAGCGCCGGTGAAATTTTTAGCAAGCTTTCTGGCGCCGGTGACTTTTCCGGCGAGGGTATATTGTGCATAAAATTTAATTTGAGGTATACTTGTTTATTAAAAATGGAAAGTGGACCTTACACCTTACAAAATGCAAAAAAATGGATAGAGGTGTTATGTAAATAAGAGGTGGACTAGACATGTTACAAAAAGCTATAATGGACCTCAAAGCAATTTCTTATTTTCTTGAACTACACTAATGCTCAATCCGGTTCGAGCCATAGTTAATCATCAGTTATATTGATGCTACATACCCGCTAGGTCACAATAAATGGACATGAGCCTCCTGCGCTCATCAAACCACAATTAGGCTCGAATTGATTACCATTAGATCTTCGGATCGTCTACCAAAATCTCTTGCAGATGTCATATACCTAGACCACTTTCACTACATCCCCCAATATTTTGCACTTTTCTCTGTTGTGGATGGCGATTAAGAATTGCATAGTCGTCACACTCCTCTTTCTTTTTTTCCAACGGTCTAGGGTGTCAGGGATAGCTTATGCGCACTTGGATTAGTCCGCTCATCGGTCCGGTCAAAGGTAGGCCATTAAGGGATTCACAAGAAATTTCCCTTTTACAGCATGACCCCAAGAATCGAAGCCTGACCAATTATGTGCAAACACACGAACCAACTAGATTAACCCTTAGGGCTAGTCACACCTCTATTACTAACAACTTGTTTACTGCCAGTTGGTAGGGACCACCTCCCCTCTCACAGTGCATGCATTGAAGGCTACTACTTATAATTAGGGTTGTAAATGAACAGAGCTGTTTGTGAACTATTCGAGACTCAACTCGATAAAGGCTCGTTCGAGCTCGATTTAGATACTAAACGAATTGAATCTAAACCTTAATTTTAGGTTCGTTAATAAATGAGCCGAACTTAAACTTGACAATATTCGGCTCAATTAGGCTCGTGAACTTGGAATATATAGTACATGAATAAACTTACATTTTAATATGATTTTATAATTATGTGTATGGACTTATGTATGTACAAAATTAAAAAATTATTTGGAGTTCTAAACTTGTATAAGAGCATAAATATCTATTGGACCGTAGAAAAATTATTAGTTTATGGATAATTGAGATTATCATTAATTGTTTTCAAATTTTATGACAAGTCTGCCTGGTCAATTACTTTTTAAACGTCTATCTATTTTTTGAACACATTTATTTTAAAATAACAAAGTTGCAAAAAATCTTAATTTTTGACTTCACCGATAGAATTTTTTTAACTCCGCAGGAATATTGCTAGTCAAAGTTTTGGACTGAATGAGCAATCCAAATTTAAATCCTAGTACATTGTTATAATCGACGGTGTAGATTTACTCATAAACTCTCACCAATAGAAGTTAATTTTTTAAAACAAATTCAAATCATTAATTATAATAAATGAACGATTCAAATCTCGATTACTTCGCTCGGCCCAAAACTTGGACGGGAAGTGTCCACCCCCACTTATATTATAACTCCACTAGACTAGAAGATCCAAAATACAAATGCAAATTGCCCAAAACATGGCGCCAAAATGGTATTCCATCTTCCTATGTCCAACTGTCCTTTCCGTATATCAATAATCATCACATGATCCAACAACCACTTTTTCCTTTCAGAAAAGACCCAACAGGGTGGTCCCCACTCCCCCAGCTCCTTCCTTTGAGAAAAATTTAGGTGTAAATACGGTATCAGCCGGTGTGGTGTCCCTTCAGTATATTCGGGGTGGCTAAAAGTCTGTTAAATGGTTTGGATTAAAAAACTCTCTCCCTCTACCTTCTCTCCTCTTCTTCTCTCTCGTTTGGCTCTCCAAATCCGAACCCTTAAACATTTTTTTGGACGATTCGGATATGCTGAGGAGACCTCGTGGTACCCTAGTGGCACCCCCTCCCTTCACATTTACCCGCCACCAACCCAAACCATCACCGTCTGGCGGGAAAAACTTCAAACCCTCCCAAACAACACGCGGAGCGAGGGAAAAACCCTAATTCCAAATTTCAAACACCATCATCTCTCTTCCCCTGCACGCTTCTTGTGCTATATATAAGTCTGCGTTGTGTCCTCATTCCTGTGCAGTATACCTGTTCGACGAAAGTACTCACTGAGAATTTTCCCTTTGAATTCCAACATACTAAGAAAATGTATGTGGTGAAGAGAGATGGGCGTCAGGAGACCGTGCATTTCGACAAGATCACGGCTCGGCTCAAGAAATTGAGTTACGGGCTCAGCATCGATCACTGCGATCCGGTGCTCGTGTCGCAGAAGGTATGTGCCGGCGTCTATAAGGGCGTCACCACCAGCCAACTCGATGAATTGGCTGCGGAAACGGCCGCTGCCATGACCGCAAACCATCCCGATTACGCTTCTGTGAGTTCTTTTTTAATCTCCCGCTATTACTGTTTTATGAACAACTTTGTTTTCTTTCCTTTTTTCCTTGTACTTACAAAAATGTTATGGACACAGATGGGTCTGGAATGTCTGGTGTGGGTTGACCCTAAATTTACCGTGTGGGATCCATGTGTATCGGATGGTTTTGCATTATTGCATACATTTTTGTCTGGATCCATGCACTTAGTTTGTAGCGTTGCTCTTTTAATTGTGCTCCCTCTTCGATGCTGTTAGAAAAATGAGCATCATCGGTTATAGGAGATGTCAAAGTATTAAAATAAGCTATTCCATATGATTAGTCTGAACGTCAAAGGCGGTGAACGGGATATGGTTGATAGATTTCCAAAAAAGATGGTTTAGTGTCCTGGGTCTGCTATGCATTCGCAACTCTTATTGGTTATTTTGGTTCTTCGATTCAGTTAATTATCCTTCCAAGTTTATGTACATGGCTTTGTTTAGATAGATGTGGATTTTAGTTGAAGTATTTGACTTAAATTATTTCAAGAGACATGGTCAATTTAGGTCTAATAGTTGGCTCATGGGCTTTGGCGTTGGGAGCTTTGCCATTTTGTATTAGTGATCTTTAACTAGGAAAGATTTGAAGTGCGGCATGTCAATGAGTGTAATAGTACAAGAATCCTAATTAAGTAAATGTCTTCTACCTCTTGTACATCTACTACTGGTTTCACAAGTCACATATAGCTGGACCTGTTCTATTATTAGTCAAGTTCAATCCATTATGTTTTTTTTTGCTGAATTCAGACCCAGGTTTTGTTATGTATTTGTACTTAGTCATTTTCTTTAGCAATCCTGTTTGATTTTTGGCTCGGAGTCTGCATATGTGCACGTGCATGGAGTAGCTTTTTTGTTAGTGGCTTGTGTTCTTTGTACTGAACTTGAATTGTAATTCCTACTTTGGTTTGTAAGATTAAGTTTTCTTTTGATGCTATATGTATTATTGTGAGGTAAGTTGATATTGTTTGCTATACATTTGTAACGTGTTTGAACATATTTTGGCTCAGTTGGCTGCTAGAATTGTTGTTTCAAATCTGCACAAGAACACCAAGAAGTCATTTTCTGAGACGTAAGTGCTTTGAACTTGTCAGGTTGGACGATCCATGTTCTCGTTAAGTAATGTTGTGGATAATGTTCTCCCGATCTTTGTGGTTATTGTAGGATCAAGGACATGTACAACCATGTCAGTGAGAGATCTGGACAGAAGGCTTCTTTGATTGCTGATGATGTTTATGAAATTATCATGAAGGTATTTTCAGTTGTCACTTATGCTTGTGAGTTTCAGTATGGCCATATCACCAAATATAAGATCTCAGATTCTAGTTTGAAAACTAAGCTTTATAGAGCATTTGATCCTTATCTAGATGTTTGTCAAGCTTGGCCGTCCAAAAGGCTCCGTTATACAGCATCGTTATTGACATACATCATGTTGTAGTTCTTTAATTGCTCCGGTCTTGTTTCATGGCATATGCCCTAGTAGATGTCACCTCTAGCTTTACAGAACATCCAAAAGCAATAGCATCTAGGCACTCCACTAAAGCCAAACTATAGAGCTGAGCTGCAACAGGCAAAGCCCAACATTTATAGACTGTACCACCTTCCTAGCTCCGATGCAAGAAGCACAGGAATTATATGGTAAGATATCTTCTTGAGTTTCTCTCGTGGTTGAAACATTTGTTCCACAAAGATGCAGATCTAAGCTCCTTTGAACAAATGACAACCTTTGTGCCTTCTGGACTTGTAGGATATACCTAATCAACAGGATGAGTACAAGGGTCTTCGATAATCAATGAAGCAAGAACTCTATGGTCTATATCTTCTAGAGTTATTCTAGTGTTTAACTCTTGTTCCAGAAAAAGAAATATCTCAAAAACTCCTTCAAACAGAAACTACAACCTTTGCGCGTTCCTGAACTCATAGGATACACCCAATCAATGGAAGGAGTACCAGGTAGTTGGTCTTTAATTGTCAATGAACCAAAAAGAAAAACTAAAATGAACAGAAAACCAAGATGCGCTGCAACAGTTTACACCAATGGTCCATCCAAAGGCTCAAAGGTAAGAACAACTACTGGTTATTGAATAACAACAAATGATAAACTAGGGGGATGGAAAATTAAAAAAACTAATCCACTATCTTGATTATGCCAATAGATATCATGGAAACTAGCAAATTGGATGAACTCTTCTTACTCAATTATGAATACAATAGGGAAAGTTTGGTATCTAACTCGACATTCTTGGTATTTGAAAAGGATCTAGTTATGATCCCTTAGTGCATTCTGTTGGATTTGTATCTTCTAAGTACACAGAATGTTAGTCGAAAACTAATGAATCTAGGCACGTGGTGAATTGACTTCTCAAACATCACCCATTGAGTTTCCTGAATGGAACGGCATCCTGGGTCATTGCAACCTCAACGTAAAAAGCTAAATGTTCGAATGTGTTAAAAAGGACAACATCCTGGGCCATTGCACCCTCAAGTTGAAAAGCTAAATGTTTGAATGTGTTAAAAAGTCCTTGTCTATGATGACTAGCTGTTGTTTTCATCATCACCTCCAAAAGTTATTTGTGAGGGGGTAACTTCTTTTTCCTTCAGGCTTTAAGAAGTTGAATTAATTCTTTATTTTCATTTCCCTCCCAAAGTCTTAAGTCAATTGTTAATCTTTTAAAATCAAATAATTTGAACTCAGTTCATCCCAGCTCATGAACATTTTGGTTGTCACAGAATGCTGCTCGATTGGACAGTGAGATTATATATGATCGGGACTTCGACTATGATTACTTTGGTTTCAAAACCCTTGAGAGATCCTACCTGTTGAAGGTCCAAGGAAAAGTCGTTGAAAGACCTCAACACATGTTGATGAGGGTTTCTGTTGGGATCCATAAGGATGATATTGATTCTGCTATCAAGACCTATCATTTGATGTCTCAGAGATGGTTCACTCATGCATCGCCTACCCTTTTCAATGCAGGGACACCAAGGCCCCAAGTATGCTAGTTGTGAAATTTATTATGTACCCTTGCTGCTATGCCAGAACATCTAATTCTCTTCCTATATAGGAGATTTTGGCCAATTTGTTGGTGGCTTCTCTTCACTTAGCAAAAATTTCTCTTCACTTAGCAAAAAAAAAAATGTTGGTGGCTATTAGGATTTTAAGGCATTCCTAGTAGTTATGCATCTATATCTCTTTCCTTGCTCAAGTTGCCCTGCTGATGTTTGTTGGCAGTTGAGTAGCTGCTTTTTGGTGTGCATGAAAGATGACAGCATTGAAGGAATCTATGATACTTTGAAGGAGTGTGCTGTTATCAGCAAGTCTGCTGGAGGAATTGGAGTCTCTGTTCATAATATCCGTGCCACAGGGAGTTATATCCGTGGAACAAATGGGACATCAAACGGTGTAGTCCCAATGCTACGAGTCTTTAATGACACTGCCCGTTATGTTGATCAAGGGGGTGGCAAGAGGAAGGGTATGCTTATCATGGTCATGTTTTGTATTTATTTCTTATTTTTATGATGAACTTGCGATCACATCTGAAATTTGGTTTTTGTTGCATTTAGGGGCCTTTGCTGTCTACCTGGAGCCATGGCATGCTGATGTATTTGAATTTTTGGATTTGAGGAAAAACCATGGCAAGGTATATTGGCTTTAGTCATGTTTTTTATGGGACAATTCTGTTTTCATCACTTTTCATGATTTCTTTTACCCAATGAGATCAATGACGGTACAATGTTCTAACTGCAGGAAGAGCACCGAGCACGGGATCTATTTTATGCTCTCTGGGTACCTGATCTGTTTATGCAGAGAGTCCAGAGTAATGAGCACTGGTCTTTGTTTTGCCCAAATGAGGCTCCAGGTTTGGCTGATTGTTGGGGTCAAGAATTTGAGAACCTGTACACTCAATATGAAAGACAGGTACATTTTTTGTTACTTGTTTGAAACTCTTTACTTTTGTATTCCAGTTTATATGGTCTCTATTCGAATGTACTTAGCACTCATATTATGAATTTAGGGCAAGGCAAAGAAAGTTGTACAAGCGCAGAACCTCTGGTTTGAAATTTTGAAATCCCAGATAGAAACTGGAACTCCCTACATGCTATTTAAGGTGATCTAATGAAATGAACTTTATTATTTTCATGGTGGTTTTCTGGTTTCAATTTTGTTGTAATGTTTTTACTGAATTATATTTATCTGTTCAGGATTCTTGCAACAGAAAAAGCAATCAACAGAATCTGGGCACCATTAAATCTTCAAACTTGTGCACTGAGATAATTCAGTACTCAAGTCCAACAGAAACTGCTGTATGTAACCTGGCATCAATTGCCCTACCAAGATTTGTGAGAGAGAAGGTATAGTTTGTTCATTTAGAGTAAATATACTGTTTGATTTTTTTGTTTTTTGATTTGGCATGGCTCTTTTGTCTATTGCAGGGGGTTCCATTAGAATCACATCCATCTAAACTTGTTGGCAGCAGAGGATCTAAAAGTCGATACTTTGATTTTGACAGATTAGCTGAGGTCTGCTCTATTATATCTGCCTTTAGTTCCATTTCATTGGACATCTGTCTTTTTGTTTTGTGAAGATTACGGCTGTCTTTGTTTGCAAGTTCCAGAATCTGTTTTGGAAAAAAAAATTCAGAAACTATTTCTAGAAGATGCAAAACTTGTCATTTTGACATGGTATTCATTTTTTCTAGAGAAAATAGTTTCCGAGTATTCTGGAACACCATTTTAATGATTTCTTAAATATTCCTAACAAAACAATTTCTGAATGGTCTAAAAAAGTGCATGTTATTTTGAAGTCGAGCCTGAACTTAGTTTCTACGTGGTTTGGACAGATTACTGCAATAGTTACTACGAATCTTAACAAAATAATTGATGGCAACCACTACCCTGTGGAAACTGCAAAAAGGTCAAATTTTCGACACAGGCCCATCGGTATTGGAATTCAAGGACTTGCTGATACCTTCATATTACTTGGCATGTCATTTGATTCACCAGCGGTAAAATCTAACATCCTTTCACGCTACTCCTTCGGTAGTTTCTATTTGGATCACTCAAGTCTGATGATTTGTTGGATTTGGGTTGCAGGCTCAACAGTTGAACAAAGATATATTTGAGACTATATACTACAATGCTCTAAAAGCTTCTTCTGAGTTGGCTGCAAAAGAAGGTCCATATGAGACATATAGTGGAAGTCCTGTGAGCAAGGTACACTTACCACGTGTTTTCATTTTCAGTGCTTCGATGGCAGCTCTAGGAACGTACATATAGGTTGAAATTTTTGATTTTTAGAGAACAACTCTTTTAAGCAAGTACAATTGAATTTCAAATGATGAGCAAAATTAATAAAAAGGTGAATTGTAGTACTATCCATGTTATATGTAAGTTGGGCTACATAATTGGGTTGGGTTAAGATCAAGTTGGTATTGGAGCGACAAAG
This sequence comes from Gaultheria prostrata, assembly GCA_036023075.1. NCBI lineage: Eukaryota > Viridiplantae > Streptophyta > Magnoliopsida > Ericales > Ericaceae > Gaultheria > Gaultheria prostrata. The sequence goes on along the minus strand of JAXBDA010000262.1, from coordinate 64,200 downwards.
TGGATTACGATCTCAATTTCTTTGATTTCAAACTAGAAAGCACTGTGATTGTATTGCTACTAAACCAAATGATCCCTTTTAGAAAATATTTTTCATTTACCAAAGGAGGGCGTTCAATTCATCACCCTCAGCTCCATGTGAGGCTATCAGCGACTGTGATGGTGCTTTGGATAGTTCCTATAACATACCAAGTCTTCTCTCTGTTTTTTTTTTTTTTTTTTTTGTGTTTGTGGTATAAACAAACATTACATTTGGTCACCTAAGGTTTCACCAATGGTATAAATGCTTGTACGGTACTCTGCTGTCCAGGGAATTCTTCAACCGGATATGTGGAATGTCACCCCTTCAAGTCGATGGGACTGGGATGATCTTCGTGGTATGATAGCTAAGAATGGAGTAAGAAATTCGCTTCTTGTAGCACCTATGCCCACTGCTTCAACTAGCCAGATTCTAGGAAATAATGAGTGCTTTGAACCATATACCTCCAACATCTACAGTCGAAGAGTTCTAAGGTTTGTATTGCCATCATATCCGAATAAGTTACTTCTGAGTTCTGAGGTTGGTTTTTTATTTTTTCCATTTAATCTTTTCTCTATCTTTCTTAACAGTGGTGAGTTTGTTGTGGTGAACAAACACCTTCTTCATGACCTAACCGAGATGGGTCTTTGGTCACCTGTTCTTAAGAATCAGATAATTCATGAGGATGGATCTGTTCTTCAAATATCAGAAATTCCTGATGATCTGAAAAGTATTTATAAGTAAGAATTTCTCTGTTTCGTGGGGTGTTCTTCTTCTGTCTTTTTGTTTATTCTACCACAGGACTAATGGGTTTTGCTGCGTCAGGACTGTTTGGGAGATCAAACAGAGGACACTGGTAGATATGGCTGTTGATCGTGGATGCTTTATAGACCAGAGTCAGAGCCTAAACATACACATGGATCAGCCAAATTTCGGAAAACTTACTTCCTTGCACTTCCACGCTTGGTCCAAGGTAAGAACTAGTTTCCTTAGTATAACCTTGGTTACAATTTTTGATGATTGTGTTTGGCATATTCCGGTCAAATTTAGGCGGTAATTTTGATGCTTCGTAAGTTGAGACTACGGCCTGGTTATAGGATATGGTTTTTCATAGTGCTTTCCAAAATTGCTCTTTTAATTTTGCAAAAGAATATATTCTGTTTCTTTTGGCATGGTCAGAAGAACGTTGTAGTTGCCTTCTTTGGAAGTTAATTGTTGCAATGTCTGAATTCTGTATTAATATGCGATTAGCAGAGGAATATTCTGCGTTATCTTCTGATCGATTGTTCCATCCTTGTTCCTTGATTAAAGGGTTTGAAAACTGGGATGTACTACCTAAGATCACGTGCTGCAGCCGATGCCATCAAGTTCACAGTGGATACGTCTATTCTCAAGGTAATAGCCTAATTTGACTACCTTAATTCTCATCAGTTCATGATATTTTTTCTGGTTGATTGATATAAATGACATTTGTTTGCAATGCAGGAAAAACCCAAGATTGAAGATGATGACAGCTCCAAAATGTCGCAGATGGTATGTTCTTTAACAAACCGCGAAGAGTGCATGGCTTGTGGCAGTTGAAAGAGTGCATGCTCTGCTTTCGCTATATTTCCTTGTATGATCATCGAGAGGGAACGGGATTCGGCATGGCTGGGGATGCCTTTATCTAACTACAGAGGTTGGCAATGGCAGTATCTTTTCAAACTTTCACAGATTTGGGGTTTGAAAGTGTGCCAAAAATTGTAATATAGGTCTGCTTGGGATGGGAAAAAAAAAATGTATATGTACAACTTGGTATTCCATGTTTTCATGTGTATTAGTTTTACTGTTGGTAGTTGTCCTGGGGTGATGGATTTTGCTCTAATTTGGCTTTTTTTTTTTTTATGTGAATTTAATGTCCAATGGTAATTTGAGTTGATTTTAATCATTATCTCACGTTCAGTGATAATTTGGATCTCATTCCAAACTGCCCTGACCAAGGCATAATGCCAATGAAAGATCTCCCTATGTACTTGTCAAAAAATTGTTTCTCTTCTTTTTTTCGATGAAGAGGAAGAATTTCATCAAATCTATAAATAACTTACTACAGGAAAAGGAAACGAAACTAGATCTACACCGAGACAAGCAATTATAAATAAAAGCGCTAAAAAAGAAGCTCATTGGAAACCATCTTTCCTCATGGAAGTGGTTTTGGAAAAACCTGGCATGGACACCATGGTCTCTGCTTTCACCATAGTTGAAGATTGGTGGTGACCAATCCTAAAATATAAGGGATTGGGCGGCTGAAGATGGAGGGGGGAAGGGGAGGGGAGCGTGGCATTCTCTCTCTCTGGCCTCGCCTAAACCATAGAAGATGTTATCTAGTTTGTTTATGTAATAAAAACACCAAAAAATAAATTTTACAATGCGAACTAAATAATTATCAAATTTCGGGGGTGGCTTACACAATTGAAATTCATAGTCCAACTTTCTAGTATTTGTCTCAACTATTGGGGTTTTGCCATATCGTTTGCTTAGTGCAATGATGGTTCCGACACCACTCACTTATAATGACGAACCAATTGGTTCCAACATCGGAGCTTTTTGAAATTTAGTTTTGGTTATGGTATTTGCTCAGACCTTTGGTCCTTTGAATTAGTTATGTTAGAGTTATTTACCGGGACACTCCCTGTAAGTTAACGTTTTTCACCGAACACCTCTTGTAAGAAAAAAAAAAACCTATGACGAATCCGCTCCAATTTCCAAATTTTACCCCAAGACCCCCTTCGTTAGCCTTCCGTCTAGAAACTCAAAGTTCGGGGTTATGTTTGGATGATCCAAACCATTCCACTTCTTTAAAACATGTTTTTATGGGAACTCCCAAGAAATTTGCTAAAAAATATGATCGGGAAGTGTTTGATCCAAAGAGTTTTTCATAAATACATATTTGTTTGGATCAAGCATTTAGCGGTCATATTTTGAGCCGATTTCTCGTGAGTACCCTTAAAAATATGTTTTAAACAAATTGAATGGTTTGGATCATCAAAACATGACCCCGAACTTTAAATTTTGAGATGGAAGGCTAACGGAGGGGGTCTTGGGGTAAAATTTGGAAGTTAGAGGGGGTTCGTTGTAGGTTTTTTTCTTGCAGGGGGTATCCGGTGAAAAACGTTAACTTATAGGGGGTGTCCCGGTAAATAACCCGTTGTGTTATTAATAGCATAAATTATACTCCATGGACACCCGCACTTAAGTATTCATCCTACTTGGTTTAAGATTTAATCCTTTAATGATATGTTTTACCGTTTTTAACCTCTTATATACTAAACATATCTAGACATATATACAGGGCCATGATTTTGGTGGGAATTGGTTTGTTTTGATATATATCCTTGAGGTCTTGAGGGGAAACCATTTCCATTGATAAAAAAAAAAAGGGAAAAGAAAATACTACACAAATATAAAAAGGTAATTTCTGATGTTTTGGCATGTCAAGAAAATATATATATCCACCCATACAGGGCGGTAAACCTTCTTGTTTGGTCGTCTTGTGAAGAATATGAACAATCCAGTGTGATCTACAACTCAAAAAAGGTTTGAAATCACCGCAGGTAGGTCTGATAAATTTATCATATTTGAAGTATGATAATTTATCAATTTTTTTGGCTGAATACGATAAGTTTAACATAAATTTATGAGAGCTGTGATGTCAAATTATGACAAATTTATATAGTTTGTTCGTCACCGTTAGTATTCGGGTTTCGAAGAAAGAAATGGTAGTCATGGGTTTTTCCAAAGATAGGATCAAAGAACACTAGAGAACAAGAATATTATTTGAGAAACCTTATTGCATTTTCTAATAAGTAATGCTACAGATATTAAATAATTTATAAACTATTATACTAGATGTTCGCATGATGTAATAAATGGATGGCCCATGCACAATTAGTTCATTCGCGAGTATCTTGTTTAGTGTTGTTAGACTTTTTCCTTTCTAATTCCTCAAAACAAAATGAAAAACAAATTATACTTATGATTCTGTAATTTAAATTATTTGAAGTATGGTCTTTGGTGCTTGGGTATGTTTTCTCTTTTTTTCGTAAAGTAAAATTGAGCCCATCTAGGAGTGAAAATTGGGCTGGACCAACCCAAACAATTCGAGTTTAACAAGAAAATCTTGTCTGAGCTTAGACTTTTGTTCCATTGATTTTGTTGAAGAGATTTTTACCTATAGGTCTAGGAAAGAGATATCTAATTACCACTAAGGTAAGTCATTTTTTTTAATTACCACTAAGGTAAATCACTCTTTTTTGGGTTTAGGTTTAGGGTGCACTTTCCTATTATAAGATTTTAGTGGTTTAGACACTTTCATAGGGTACCCTAGTCATAGGGTACCCTAGTCATAGGGTACCCTAGGGTTTAGGTTTATGGTGCACTTTCCTATTATAGGATTTTAGTGGTTTAGACACTTTCATAGGTTACCCTAAGATTTTAGGCACTTTCATATATAGGGTACCCTAGGGTTCAGATTTAGGTACTTTCATAGGGTACCCTAGGATTTAGACACTTTTATAGGGTACCCTAGGATTTAAGCATTTTTATAGGGTACCTTAGGGTTTAGGTTTAGGGTGCACTATCTTATTATAGGGTTTTAATGGTTTAGGCACTTTCATAGGGTACCCTAGGATTTAGGTTTAGAAACTTTCATTGGATGCCCATGTGGGCTGAGAGAGAGAGAGAGAGTACCCATCCAATTGACTTTTCCGCTGGCGCTTGTCATAGGTGGAGTACCTTGCACGTCCATTTTAGAAACAGCCATGTACCTGAACGTAAATAGTTCAAACGGGCTGTACCGGTAAATAGTACAAACGGGTTGTACCGGCCCGTAAAAGCCTCTTTGTTGAATTCCCACATAAACTTTTGTTCAATTATTTTGTGAAGTGGATTCAACAAAGGTCTAAGCTCAGACAAGACTTTTAGGCAAAAATGAAATTAGGCTGGACTTGAATGGTGGTGTCAGACAACTTGAGCCCAGAGTTCTATTACTCCTATATCATTCCGAGTTACGGTGGAGCCAGAAATTAAAGTTGGAGGGGGCCGTATTAGGAAAGCAATTTTGGTTTGAAGATTTTTTTTCCGATTGAATTTAGTCATTCGAGTTTTTATGAGACTGTTTTGATAAATTGAAAAATTAATCTCGAGTATTGAACATTTTAATTATTGTCAATTTTTTATAATTCTTTTAAGAATACCTATAAAAAAATATGCAAAATATACTCCAAAATAGGAATTATGTATGTACAGTCATTTCTTTTGTATAACTTGAGGTATTCGAATCAGTTTACACTCATCTTGATTAGTCTTTAGGACCAATATATCCTACCCTTCTATTAATGGAGAGTTCTATTAAAACTGGAGCAAAGCCCATTTGAACTGGCCCCCCATAAGTGTTGAAGCACCTAGGGTGCAAATGAGCCGAGTCAAGCTTGGCTCTTTTACTGAAGGAGCCTTAAACTCAAGCTCGAGCTTCTATGTTTACGAGCCGAACCAAGTTCATTTACAAACGAGCCGAACCAAGTTCATTTACAAACGAGCCGAATGTATACAAACGAGCCCCCGAGTGTTTTTGTTCAATTGATTTTGTGAAGTGGATTCAACAAAGGCAGACAAGACTTTTAGGCAAAATTGAAATTAGGCTGGAATTGAATGGTGGTGTCAGACAACTTGAGCCCAGAGTTCTATTACTCCTATATCATTCCGAGTTACAGTGGAGCCAGAAATTAAAATTGGAGAGGGTCGTATTATGAAAGAAATTTTGGTTTGAAGATTTTTTTTCACGACTGAATGCAGTCATTCGAGTTTTTATGATACTGTTTTGATAAATTGAAAAATTAATCTCGAGTATTGAACATTTTAATTATTGTCAATTTTTTATAATTCTTTTAAGAATACCTATAAAAAAATATCCAAAATATACTCCAAAATAGGAATTATGTATGTACAGTAATTTCTTTTGTATAACTTGAGGTATTCGGGTCAGTTTACGCGCATCTTGATTAATCTTTAGGACAAATATATCCCACCCTTCTATTAATGGAGAGTTCTATTAAAATTGGAGCAAAGCCCATTTGAACTGGCCCCCCATAAGTGTTTAAGCACCTAGGGTGCAAACGAGCCGAGTCAAGCTTGGCTCTTTTACTGAAGGAGCCTTAAACTCAAGCTCGAGCTTCTATGTAAATGAGCCAAACCAAGTTCATTTACTAAACGAGCCGAACGTATACAAACGAGCCCCCGAGTGTTTTTGAGCTGAGGCGATCTGTAGAGTGTCGAGTTCGACTCATTTACTCAATAAGCCTAAAATTCGAGTTTAACCTCAGCTCCAGTGCCAAACAAGCTGACTCATAACGAGTCCAGCCTCGAGCTGTCTGCTAGCATCTCAGTTTGTTTGCATCCTTAAATAATGAGGACCTATAATGATATGTAAATTGGGTTACCATATATCTCTAAATCTAATTGATTACTTTTCATCGTTGGAAGTAAACATGGCATAACCGTAAAATTTGAGAGTGACTCTAGACCGTCAACCAAAGAAACTTAAAACAAACTGCCAAAATAAAACCTTATATTTTTCTTACATGAACTTAAAAACAACAATGAAGGGCTTGTAGACTAGCGGTTATCTCCTGGTTCTCCCACAAGCGAAACCAATGTTCGAGCCTCGGCAGAGGTGTTAGAAGTTTAGGGCTATGGATAACTTCTAGACCCCTTCTGCACTAACTCACTAACTCTCCCGCTAACCCCTTACTGATGTATATCGAATGGCCAAAAAAAAAAAAAACAACTTAAAAAATCACATTGAAATTTCTTTTAACGATTTTCTAACTCATAGATGCAGTCAACCCATTGCAACATTCTTGACTAGAATGGCAAGATAGATTGAAAAACTAAAAAAAGAAAAGAAAAAAAATACTAACCAAAAAAGAAAGGTACGTACGACTTTTAACTTTAACATTGAAGACTTGAATACTTATTAAAAAAACGTGGACTTGAAAATTCACACATGCATTAATCATCTTATAAAAGAATAACCTAAATGAAACATGGCGAGGACTAAACCTAACCACTTTTTTTTGGATAATCAAAGTGTCAGTCTACGTTCATTTCAGCTATTTTGTTTGCTCCGCGAAAATCAATAGTGTTAGTTGTAGTTAATGACTTTTGCTACATTACTTTTATCGGTTTCACTGTTTCTCACTTGAAGTGGTTACCCTCGAATCCCATTCAAATACATAGAACTACATGGTGTCTGCCGTTGGACTACCACTCCACTTGTCATTTCAACTAGTCCTGAGGTCATGAACCTAACGACGGGACAAATTTATAATGGTCTCATGCATGGTTTTTTCCTGGCCATAGTAGAACCTGGGAATTCGACCGGAATGTAAAATTCCTTACTTGTTGTCATACTCCCATTCAAATTAACTCTTGAAATTAACTTAATCCCTCTTTTAGCAGTCATACTTCTTTAATTTTTGTTTGGTTGCGCAGAAAGTAAAGGAAAAGAAACGGTCATCTAACGACTCTACCGGCCAAAATTTTGTTTGACTCGGCCAATAGACGAATAAAAGGGTAACAGTTAATAGTAGTGTTAAACCAAGGAAAAAAGTCAAAACCAAATGACTTTGTTTGAAAATTTGAAACATAGTTTGGCATTTTTAAATATGGAAAATGCTCACGTCATTTCTAAACCTGGTCAATGGTTTTTAGGGGTCGTTCTCTTTTCACGAATGGATAAAATTAAGGACTTGATTTTATCAAATCTTCATAAAATACATTGGAGAACCAAGCCTTAGTAGCATGTGGTTTTCTTGTGGGGAAAGGATGGCTCAACACCATGCAAATTTCTTCCAAAGCACTAAAAGTTAAGGGCCTGTTTGGCTGATTCATTTTTAACTTTTGAGTGTTTGGCTGCCCAACCTCAAATCACGTTAAAGTTTAAACCAAAATTGATTCTCAAAATTTGACATTAGAGAAAAGAAGCCAAAAATAGGCTGAGTTTTTTGACTTCATTTTCCACTTTTGTCATTTTGATTAACAAAAAAAAACCTATAAAATGTATTTTGCACATATCTCAACTACCTATAAATTATTTATGAAGATGATATCTCAACTACAAGCAAACCACTATATACGGATTATGAATTTGGAGAACCAAATCAACCCATAAAATTCATAGAACCAAACCAATCCAAACCATTAAAATACGATTTAGTTTCGGTTTTGAACCACGGTTTGCTTGTAGTTGAGATATCATCTTCATAACTAATTTACATTATTAAAATTGCATAGTTAAATTATTAAAACTAATGCTATTAAAATCATCAAAATTCATCACCATCAACCAACTAAAAGAAAAGTAAAACACCATGGAATATATTATTTGATAAGAAAATTAGTTACCGAGAAATAGGAAATCAATTGACTAAACCCAAGCCTTGTACTTTTTGTGTAAAGAAATTGTAGGAATAAGTTATCATATAGAAGTTTAGAGTATTAATTTTGGAAGTGAAAGAGTAAGGTGGAGGAGTGGAGTATTAGGTTTGGAAATTGATATACTATGGAGAAAAAGATTATACTACATATAAATATAATAACCAATTGTTCTAAGGTCCATTATAGGTTTTTCTAACATGTCTAGTCCACCTCATATTTTCATAACACCTCTAATCCAATTTTTTTCATTTCCTAAGGTACAAGGTCCATTCACCCTTTTTAATAGACAAATATACCCCCACATTAATTTATTACATAATACACCCTGCCGGAAGTTCACCGGCGTCGGAAAAATTTCTCCCGAAATTTCATCGGCGTCGGAAAAGTTGCCGGAAAATTGAACTTCGTCTGAAAGTCGCCGGCACAGATAGCCATATGTGGAATCACAAGATGTGGTTATCTGGAGTAACAAGATGCGGTTATCTGGAGTAACAAGATGTGGTTATTTTCTATTTTTATTTTGTTTTTTCATTTTGATTAAGGGATTCTTCTATCTCTTCACAAAAAAAGATGTGATTATATAGACTATATCTTTTTAAAAAAAGTCTAGTTGGGATCAGATTTGGTTATCTGGACTCAAAAGATGTGGTTATCTAGGCTATATATTTTTTTGAAAAAGCCTACTTGGGATTAGATGTGGTTATCTAGACTTACGAGATGTGGTTATCTTCACCAAAAACGATGTGATTATCTGAACTATATATTTTTTTAAAAGTCTAATTAGGATCAAATGTGGTTACTTGGACTCACGAGATGTGGTTACCTGGACTACTAGAGTATAAACACATGCATGACTCATAATTAAACACGTAAATACATTGTACTCATGGTCTTGTTTTTTGTGCTAAATACACTGTACTCATGGTCTTGCTCATTGTCTTGTTCTTTGTGCTACAAACAAAGACAAAGAAAGGAACCAATGTTGACAGTTGTTACCCACGTTCTCTCTCTCTTCTTCTTCTCCTCTTTTTTTTTTTTTTTTCAGATCTTCATTCCAAATCTCCTCTTCGTATTTGCTCCGGCAACAGATGGCAGTACGCATTTGACATTATACGCCGGAAACAGATGGCAGTCGCCGGAGATTAGAGACATAGAGAGGGCTAAATCGCTGGCTCCGGCAACGACTCCGTCGACCAACACTACTTCACCACCACCAGCGAGTTCTCCTCCTCCACCTGCGGCTACTCCACCTCTAACCACCACTCCGTCTCCGTCTCCTCCAGCCACTATCTCGTCGCAGCCTCCGACTTGATTTCAACCAGAAATGACGACAACGATGTGATTCCGTCTCCTTCGGAGTTTCACCATGGTGGTGTTCGCCAGGTTCGCCGATGGGGATGGTTGCCGGAGGTGGGAAGGCAGGGGTGGTGATCGGCGAAGATCCGCAATGAGTATCATCCGCATCTGGGGTGTTTCCGTCTCCGCATCTGGGGTATTTCTGTCTTTTTGGTCTGCGTGTGGACTGCCTGCTTTATGAAATTATGCAGTGGACCCGAGAGTTTAGAAATGTGCTATAGTGGACCTTGCAGTAACTGGCCCTAAATATAAATGGTTCGGATCGGATTGGTTTAGAACCAGAACCATCGACATAAATCCACAAACCAAACCATATAACACGGTTTCTAATATTTTAAAACCGGGACCAAACCATATAACTAAAAAACCGAACCAAACCACCCGGTTTGGTCTGGTTTGGACTGGATTCACGGTTTCCCTAGTCAATAAAGAAAAAAAAAATACAAACTAGAAAACAGTTTTCGATGCATTTGTAACATCTTTCAAGCCACTCTACCACATTAAAAACTGTATTTATTTTTGTTATTTTCCGGCCTTATTGATATCCTATTGGACTGCCATTAGTTTTTTTTTTTTTTTTTTTAATTTACATTTCAGAAACCCTTAGTTGGAAAATAAAAATCAAAGTTCTAAGAGTTTTTTTTTTTGAAACGGCAGCAAAATTTTATTGAACTCGACAAAGGGTACATCGAGCGGAAAAGTTCTAAAAGTTACGAAAAATGAGTAGATAAATTTATCTCCACAACGACCTAAAAACCATTGGGAAATGGAAAAGTTAATAATTTTTCGGAACTTGATGGATTATTAACGCGAACCGTTCCTTTTTCTTCTTTACCACGGCAATTGGCCAATAGTTTTGCAGCTCCATGGTATCATTTTCGATGTAATAGTGGTATAGTAATAGTGTATATATTTTTAACATGTGATGTAATTTTTTTTCTTCGTTGCGTGAATTATTAATGTACTAACTCTGACTACTAAAATAACTTTATACAAACAAGAATAATCTAAAGAGAAATGACTTGGACTCATGCAAAATCACTGTTTTAACTTTGGCTGCGAAGTAAACGGAGGAAAAGAACGGTCGTCTAACGTATCTACCGGACATAACCTGTTAATTGGATTTGGGACTCGTCCAAACGAGGAATAAGTGTAACATAATGAGAGATTAAAGAAAAGTCCAAACCTACTGACTAGTTTAAGAAAATGTTAGGATATTGGATTCTCCGAAAATATTCAGAAAAGAGAAATGAAGAGTGTTTCGGGGAAAGTTTTCATGGACCATACTACTACTCCTCTTGTTTAAAATATGCGAAATTTATCGAAATGGTCCCTCTAGTTTCGCCTCTGTCTCGATTTCGTCCCTCTAGTTTCAATTTCACTCTAACGAACCCTGTAGTTTCAATTTTGGTCAAATTAGGTCCAATCGATAACGGACGTTTGTAAAGTTAACGGAAATTCCAATTAGGGGTTTTTTTGAGGGGCAAAATAGACTTTTTGCCCATTCTTCTTCTTCCCCAATGTGTAACCCTAACTCTTCCTTTTGCACCAAAAAAAAAATACACAGATGGTTATAAAAAAAAAGAAAAGAAGAAAAACTAGACAAACCATAGACTCCAATTGATTCCGATTCAATGAATCCCCAACAAACATTAGCCTCTTTCCCCTCAATTTCTCAAGCAATAATCTTGCTTTGAACCTTCAACATTGAAATCAAAACCAAACTTAAAACCCAAATTTAAATTCCTGATATTCAAATGAAAACATTGTTAAATTCAAGAATTAAAAGTTCTTACTTGGGCAAAGAGCAATCTCTGGGCTGCCACTTCCAATTCTGATTAAGCGAATCATTTCTTCCATTCCTCAAACAAGTCACTTGAGTAGTAAAAAACTCACAGTCATCTTCTTTGTAAGTCGGGTGGAATTATCAAAAACCCACTCCCCTGTATCTAAATCGCACTCCTCCAGAGGCAATCCACCTCATCATCGTCATCTTCATCAATTGGAAACTAAATCTCCACTTGGGTTTCCACCACAGTCTTCGAATTCACCGAGACCGCATTCGATTCGTCGTTCTTGATCGTTTCTTGAACAGCTTTGCTTTTCGTGTACGTCTTTTTTTTCTTTTGCAAAAGAAAGAATTAGGGTTAGGGTTATAGATTGGGGAAGAAGAATGATGGGCAAAAAGTCTATTTTGCCCCTCAAAAAACCCCCAGATTGGGATTTCCGTTAACTTTACAAACGTCCGTTATCGATTGGACCTAATTCGACCAAAATTGAAACTACAGGGTTCGTTAGAGTGAAATTGAAACTAGAGAGACGAAATCGAGACAGGGGTGAAACTAGATGGACCATTTCGATAAATTGCCCTTAAAATATAGTCTAGCACTAATTTTGACTGAGTTTCCACTATGATATTCTTAGTATTCTTCGGTATTCTAAGTACTTAAGGTATTTTCACCACTCACATTTTAACTGCCGAAAATATCAAAAAATGCTATAGTGAAATTAAACTCACTCTAATGTAACATTAGTGGATTAATTGGGGGCTCTCACATAGTTACTATAAAAGGGTCGTATGCATGCTTGCTCAATTTCGTATGGTTTATTTGTGGGGAAGTGATTGAAGGCTCAGCACCATGCAAATTTCTTCCGAAACCTAAAGAGTACAGCAATTCATCATATTTACATTTTGCAATTCTAAAAATAAGACAACGAGTAGAGAAATTTATCTGCAACACCATTCGTCCTGATGATCAGATAAAATCATAAGGGAATGAAATGGTTAAACAGATATTGTAAGGGTGAGTTTGCCACATTATTTTATGCTACAGCTTTTGTGCCTAATGGAGAATGTTTGAATTTTTGTGCTTAATATTTTTTTCTAGTTTAATATGAAAATGTGCCTCGATCTGTATGGAATTCTTGGATCCGGTACTGCATATGAATGTTGATGAAAACTTTACATTTGGAATAGCTAGCAATGAAGAAAAACAAGGTAAGTTGAGAAAAAATAAATGCAGAGGCTTCATGTTTTTTTCCCCTTAGGGTATGTTTGGATAACAAATTTTTTGAATAAGAATAGGAATATGATTACTGCGATTCAAGTTCTTAGGAATTTTCTTGAGTACGAATAGGATATGATTGCTAGGAATCAAATTTCTAAGAATTCCATACTTGGAATAATTTCAGTTCGCTTGTTTGAATTAATACAGTAATCTTATAGGGGAAACCGTTATTTTGGAAATTTATCAAAGTCAACATTTTTTTTTTTAATGATTGAGCTAGAAATCTAAGATAACCATGGGGTAAGGGAGGGATAAGATTCTCACTCAATCTGAAAATGTGATTCCTGGTTTAATATATTATTAGAAATCACTTTTCTATTTCTGTCTCTTCCAAACGTTGGAATTATAGAAGCATCATCATTGCATTCCTATTAATGTCTCTTCCAAACGTCAGAATTATAAAACATGACATCACATTCCATTCCTCCTCAAGATTTCCGCCATCCAAAGTCTTAATAAGTAAATCAAGATTGACTCGCTTTTACCTTTTGGCTTAGACAAATTACAAGCTTTTTTTAAGCCTTCGGTAAACGGTAATACTGGGTCTCCGGGAACTTTGATGAATGGAGGTCAAACACGGATGCCTTTTCCAAAAGTCCCACAAAAAACAGTATAATTTCACCAACTGATACTACATGGCAAGAAAAACTAGGGTGCCGGTTGGGTATGGCCAGGTGGTGCCCGATCACGCATCTCAGCCATTCAAAAATATTTTGGACGGCCCAAATTTCCTCTCTCTCTCTCTCTCTCTCTCTCTCTCTCTCTTTGCAATCAGGGTCGTCCAAAACACTTTTGGACGGCCGAGAGCGGAGTCGGATACCACGTAGCCATTCCCAACCTTTTCTCCCGTATAACGGAAGGAAAACAGTGAAATTTAACAATCACAAATGAACTGGAATACTAGAACATTATACAACAGAAATTGGAAACATAAAGTCTAAGTGCCCAGAAAAGACACTCAGAATTAACTCAGATGAAAATCAATGGCCCGGATTCACTCCCATTGAATCTGGGCAATTGATTATCAAATTTTGGACATATTTTCTGGGTATGTAGTGGTTCCGGTGCTTGGCAGTGTCTCTTGTCCGGATAGGAACGGTCCGAATGGTGGCAACGCCGACAGAACGTATTTTTACAACTCTTCTCTCACAAACGTTCAAATTTTGCTCGTCAACCAATTCGAAAGTCAATGCCAGTGACAGTATTAGCGAGTGGACAACTAGACATACCGCTTATTGCCAAGGCCAACTACTGAGGATGGTGATTGACAAAGAAGGTCAATTTTGGTCAACTTTTTGCATGTTGTGGTATTAGTTTTTTATTTATTTATTTTTGCTCGGCATGTTGTGGTATTAGTTAGTCAGTGGTCCCTTGTTGGACTTACTATAAGGAGGATGACAATTACAGCTATAAACGAGTCAAATCGAGTCGAGCTTAAAAAGTTGATATTTGTTTGATAAGTTTTTAAGCGAATTCGAACCGAGGTGTGAATCGAACTCAATCCTGTTCAAGAGCCTCAACAAGTTAAAAACATTAGGTATTAGTTAGTCAGTGGCCCCTTGTTGGACTTGTGTTGTATATTATGATGCTTGGGATTAATGCCCAATGAATCTCTGTTCCAAAAGTAAAAGCAATGTTTAAAACAATGTTTTATGGATCTTTGCAAAAAAATGAAATCATTTGAATATTGGTAAAGGCTTAATCGATTCATTCAATTTTTATCGTGACAAATTTAAGGACAAATGTACATGTGCTTAGGAATGAAGTTAGGAATTTCACCATGCAGGGACGAATTTTTAATTTTTTTTCCAAAATACTTTATAGGGACGAGTCTATTTAATTTATATGAAACGTCCATTTTTTCCCCAATATAATACTAGAGGTTTTTTTTTTTTTTTATCCTTGCAAGGTGATCGCTGCTACTACCCCCTAGCTCCATTCCCTGTATGGACTCATAAGAATATAAAATAAATTGAATGATTCTGATCACTTGCACGGAACCCTAAAATGAGCCCCGCACAAAATGGTGTTATTTTTGGAATAAAATTGGATTGGCAAGCGCGCCTTTCCTTCTCTCTCTCTCTCTCTCTCTCTCTCTCTTGTTAAAAAAGCTTCACATCATGGTGTAACCGGCCGCAGACCACTTTGTTTGTTATGCTATCTAACCGACCGCGTTTTGACCGAATCATCGATTTCTGGGGCGTCGTTGCTGCCTTCCCAAATCAAATCTGTCTGCATCGCACACCACCGCTACACGACAATGCTTTATATACTTCACATCAAATACTACTCCTAGGTATCATGGGTCGTCACAAAAAAAATACTCCATTCGTCCCTATTTAATGGTTCTTTTTGGGAGTGCGTGCCACTTTTCAATTGATTATATCTTGTAATTTATAATGTTTGAGGTGATTCTAAAAATATTGTATTATAAGATTAGTCGAGATCTATCAAACAAAATCCATATTGGATATAAAATTCATTATCAATTTAAAGATATAAGTAAGTTTTTCATCCGGTTAGAATACAATTGGGACTATTAAATAGGGACGGAGGGAGTATACAACTACTAGCTAATTCATGTGTGGAGCTTTCGTGCAAATGAAACCGGATATTAGTAAGTGTTTGATCAATTCGGTTAATTTTTTTTATTTTTTTTTCAGAATTTACGGTGTCGTGGCCAAATTAGCCAACGGATAGAAAAAATTGCTATGTGATTCTGTGCACGGTGCACCGTAGCGTGCTGCTGCATTGTGTCCCTACATATTTTTCATCGCATATTTTTGTGAAGTCCAAAAGTTGTATGAACCTATAAAAATGCGAAGGAGGAGGATATTATCGAATTACGTGGTGATACATCAAGACGACTAAATAATTAGCCCAGCAGGTTACACTACACATTTTTTCGCACCTTAAATTCTACTCGTCAGGGCCATAACGATGATAAAATTATTCGTATCTTTTAATTCTCACAATATATACACGTTTTTAAGTATTTTTACGCTAGCTTAAGCACGTGTAACATATTAATTGGAAAAAAAAAACCTTGCGAGGCACATTAACAAGTCAATAAATTCATAGTCGATGACAATTTAATAAAATAAAATACAAAGTACTATGTTTTCTATCAGTGGTTGATCAACTAATTTCTTTTATAAATGTTGGCAGCCAAAATTGGGAACAAAGAAGAGGTAACTTTGGTAGGATAAACTGCAAACTTTGAGATAAGCTTAACACCTACCCAACCCCCTTTCCAATTTTAGAAATCTCATAAAGTTGGTCATATGTTGAGAAGTCATTTTTAATTTTTATGAAAAGAACTAATTAAAGGCATTATAAAATATAGGGTGCTTGTGGTTAGATTTCGTTAAAAGACTCTTTTCTGAGAGAGACTATTCTTTCCTCGAAAAATCTTTTAAAATCTAGATAATTGATTGCTGAGATGTAGCAAGTGTCCAGCCTCACTACAGGGACTCGAAACAGTGTTGGCTCAAAAGTTTCGGGGGTTTGAAACGAACTTTTTAAATCGGCACCCTACAAAAGTTGATCAACACTGAATCTTCTTTTCCCAAACGTAATTGTAATTGGCATATGTAACGGTCTTAAATATTTGGGCCTATTTTCATGTGTAAAAAGGCATAAACAAAAAATTAATGAACTTAACATATCCGGAGTATAAGAGCCTTAAATATTTGGAGGCCTCTATTTTAAATAATTTTTTAGGGCCTAAAACCGCGATTTCTTCGGCTTATGCCATAAGCTGACTCTGAGTTCCTTCGGAAGCGGGGGCCTTGTAGTGAGTTACCTCACTATAGGGTTATAGTGAGCCTTATCCGGCTGTCCATCTCGGCACCGACAACTCGATTTAATCCTAACTCTAAATGTTCCGACCGTTCATTGTTTAGATTTAAATTCGAGCGTTCATTATCGAGATGAATGGCTGAATAGGCTCAATATAGGGACCCTGGACCTAGTTCCAAAAGAGAGTGAGAAGTCAAACTTTAGTACTCCTTTCATTCTCTTGTTTTTGTTATGGAACAAAATCCACATAAATCCATGGCCCAAAAAGGTTGATGGATACATCATATCATTCATTTTTGGAACCGTATATTAGTGAGCCAAAGCCCAAAAATCTGCATGTCGGCTATGCCCATTACCGACTTAAAAAGGTCAAGAATCCTCCGAAAGCCATAGGCAGTTTCCTGATCAGCCTCCGGCCCTCTCATGATCCTTATCAGACTGGACAGATTAGAGATAGATATGTAGTGTCATCCACCGCCCTTTGCATGTGAATTCACACCCTTCGCTTTGACCCCCTTTGTTTTTTGATCTGTATTCACTTTGAGTCTTTGACCAATTGTAGCAAAATGAGGGAGCCCTCATTAGAAATGCTCCATATATATATATATATATATATATATATATCAATGAAGCACACACACGTCCACCATATATAAAACCAGAAATTGAGTTTTGTTACTTACACATGTTTCACATATACACTTGTTTCATATATAAACTCACATGTTTTTAGTTTGTGAAACAATTATCAAGTGTCATGGGCAGCTAGGCTATCTCCACGTGGTGTCTCAGGTCTTTTCTTCATAACACATTGATGTTGAATTCAGAAACTAAGTTTATGAATCTCTGGTCAATAGATAGTGGGAAAAATGGGCTAAGCACCACGTACGTGGCGGTGTGACAGAGATACTAATTGAACAATTTCTCTTTTTTGTGACGTCTGCACACTATATGAACACCATAAAATATGAATGTGTGTACATTTGCTTGCTTGTGATTCAAAAAATTTGTTCGAAAAGTATGATATGTGTAGAGTTGGTAAATGTTTGTGAAATGATTATATTTGTATAAATTAAGAGAAAGGCACTAAAGTTAATCAAATTTAAAAGTGAGTTAATGAAATATTGAAATGGTTTAGTACTATGGATCCTTTTTTTTTTTTTGCTCGATAAAAAAATTATTATTATTATTTTTTTGGAATGGCGAAATTTTTTATTAATTTTTGAAATTGTTACAAAGACTAATAAAATTGATTTTAGTACTCCATTTCACACTCTTTCAATTAAAAGATGGAAAGAAGAGTGTGAAATGCTAAAAGTGGAGTACTGCTAACATCATTTGGTCTAAAAGTTGGAGAGTTCAATCTCATTATACATACAAATCAAAAAGCTTGAAGAGCAAACTAGGTAAAACTTTTTTCATTGAAAAGAATAGAAAAGGTCCAATCAAGCTGGCTAACTTCATTTATTTATATTGGACAGTACTATTTTGACTGGAAACAATATAAACCAAGAAAATAAAATAAAATTCTTAAGCCACAAATTCAGTACACATGTAAAATACCAAATTCTGGATATGGCTCATTAGAATAAATAAATCTTTCCTTTATAGTAGAAAAAACCAATACTCTCTTCGTTCCTAAAAGATAGTCCACTACAAATAAACCAGCAATTAAAGATCTCAATTCTTTAACTCGGTGGCAAAAATTTTGAAAAATTATAAATAGGAGTGCGTTGGAGAAATAGCACCAATATCTTGAGATTAATTCTTTAATTTATTAAGAGCGTAAGAAAAAGTCAAATGAGTACAAAATTGATTTGGGTATTTAGATTTTCCCACTTTGATGCCTTTGAGTTTTGATTTGGCTGGGGGCATGGTTGTGCAGCAAAACATCCTTGTAGCTCCTCGGTTATTGGAGGTTTAGGGGGGCACTATTTCAGTGGTATTTTGAGCATAGCCACTTTGTGCGTATTGCCAAAGGTTAGGTCTGTCATCAACCATCCTCCGTCCATACCCCCAATGATTGGGGACTATATAAGTTATGTTATTGTTGTTGTATCCTACGACAATTTATGACTCCTAATTTGGCCCCTCTATATTAAGTCGGTTTCTGGCTTCGTCCCTGTTAACTTCGTAGATAAATCGGTATTAAAAAAATTGAGAAACATAAATATAATAGTACTCACATATTTAGTACTTGTCAAACCCCTCAAAACACAGTTCAAAAAAAAAAAACCTCAAAACAGGGTGCCCAAAAAAAAATCCTAGAAAATCCTTTCACACGTGACCGACTCTTAGGTGGCAGGCACAAGTTAATAATTCTACGGCCAAGTTGCTTATATAAATCATCCCAGTTCAACGTTTGCTTGGATATGAATTTGTACTTGTCAACGTTGTCCATTTTGACACTTCTATTTTCTTCAACAAAATTCAACTCTTAAACTATTTTTTGCACCATTAGTATTACATGTGCCGTTTCAAGGTGGCGAATTCAACGAACTCCGGCGGCGGCGGCAAGTCTAGTTCGAGGCGGAGGGATGAGGAGAAGAGGGAGAGAGAAAATGGGTTGTTGTCGCCACCGCAGCTGAATATGTTGTCTGGGTATAGTAGGGAGGTGGAGATGTCGGCGATGGTGTCGGCGCTGGCCCATGTGGTGGCCGGAGAGGGGAGCGGAGATTTCGCGAATAAATCGGATGTTTTTTTGTGGGGTGGTGTTGGAGAGAAGAGAGGACGTCAAGTTGAGGAGGGTGGTGGTGGTGGTGGTGGAAGGGTGTCTGAATCCATTGCAAGAGTTTCTTCTGGAGGTTATGGGGACACTATTTCATTTGGTGATCCATCATCGTCTTTTTTGAAAGGTGAGCTCTCTCTCTCTCTCTCTCTCTCATATTTTTTTTCTTTTCTATCATATGATAGACGAACCTATGTCTTTATCCCAACTCCATCACAATCAATCATAATAGGTTTCAAACTCATCTCAATTTGAAGCCGCTGTATAACCACTAGGCCAACTGCCTTGGCCGACTCTCTTTGACTATTCAACTTTTTAGTGTTACAAAAATTTGTAGCATGCTACCATGTCATTGCATTAACGCTCCGTTTGTTCCGGACCAAAAATGTTGTTCAAATAATCATTTTTGTAAATATGAGGATTTTTACTACCATTTTATGTAAAGGATGCTGTATTTTTCGTCAGTTAATTTATAAATGAGCTATTCTGATTCCTATATTCATATCCTCTGTCGATCAAAACAGTTGAAAATGGATATATTTTGGAAACTACTATAAATAGTTTTTCAAAATTTAATTTTGCGCAAGCTTGGATGTTCAAGAGAAAGGATAGTACCCTTTTCGTCCCGTTCCGGCGTTCTTTTTCGGTGCATGTTTGTTTCAAAAAAATTATATTTGAAAGGTGTGTTTCAAAATATGTATTTGGAAGTACGAAATCTGGAGACATGATGCCATTGAGAATGGAATAAGACATGGAGACATAAAAGTTTGGAGACAGAAAAATTATGTGTCTGCATGCATAATAGTTTCTTTCCCAAAAGATAAAGAAAAGGAGAAGAAAGGTGCTACTAAAAAAAATGGCATACCACATATTGGAGTAGCTCTTAATATATAAAAACTTCCATTAATTCCTATTGAAAATATTTAGAACAACGGAATAGTACCACAATGATGAATATGATTATTGGGTACTCGCGGAGTAACGTGTAGCAATGCCGTGGTATTTCCCACAAATAAAAGATCGGCATCACACTATGTGGATCACCTTTTGTCTCCCAACCACCTAACAAGAGTGAATGATGAATATTTTTACCGAATGATTTGTCGCAACGTAAATAGTTGGGAGTACCATGTAGACAATGCAACATGGTATTCCGGGAGAGTTGAATAATTACTCGAGCATATTTGTACATGTATGGTGCCTACCACTGGACTTAATTAGTTGTAATTTGAAATGGAAGAATTACAAAAGGGAAAATTCTATTTTGATTCTTCACAAATATCATGTTCCTAAGACATTGCCTTGTTGTCCACAATTAATGATGTCATGACCCAGAGCTCCAGCCTAAGCGATTGTGGAGGGAGAAGAGGTCCCAGTTTCAAGTTAATGGAGCAACTTTGATCTGCTGTAACTTAGGAGTACTAGCTATTTTTTTCTCGAACGGCAAAGAAAATTTTCATTAACCATGAAGATCAAAAGATGAAATTATAGTACGATAAGAAAATAAAAACATTGAGAAAGGTTCGAAGAGTCTTCCATTACTGCTGCTCGCAAATACAAAACCTACCTCCATTAGTAATTGCTAACCATTTTTGTCTTGCCTCTCTATTTCCTTACACCAGAAGGTTCAGGAGGTATGCCAAGCAACATTCCAGCAGCAACAGAAACAGCATATACATACACTCCCACATATCAAAATACCATAAGACAACCCTATGAAGAAGGGGTACAGCCAATTACTAGAAGAAAATACAGAGGAGTGAGACAGAGGCCATGGGGAAAATGGGCAGCTGAAATAAGAGACCCTCATAAGGCTACTAGGGTTTGGTTAGGCACTTTTGACACTGCTGAGTCAGCAGCAAGAGCCTATGATGAAGCAGCCCTTAAGTTCAGAGGCAACAAGGCCAAACTCAACTTCCCTGAAAATGTGGCACTCGGGCCATCTCTGGCGAATTCTTCGGCGACCCAGTTGGCCATTTCCGGTCCTTCAAATACCCTTTTCGCCCCTTCGACATCGAGCGATCCGATAGTTCATTCTCAGGCTTCTCATCAGCAGCTGCAGGGATATGATGAGAGTTATAGGGACTGTATGGAGTATGACTATGCTCAGTATCAAAGACAAGTATCACCCATGAGTTTTTCGGACCAAAGGGTATTTTCGTCTTCAGCTGGATCTCATTTCCAATCTTCTTCTTCAACTGGTTATCCTGTTTCATCATCATCTTCTTCACCACCCGGGTATAATTATCCTCTGCTTTTTCCGGCTCAGACGCAGAGCGACACAGATTTACCGGTGACAATGTGGGCAGATTTCAGTTATCAGCCCTCTTCTTCAAGATAATTTTGTTTTGTGATTTGCAGTCTAGAGGTTTCTTGGGTTATTTGTCGATTCAATATTTGTAATATTTTGTTTAGCTTAGGTTGACTTCTACATTATTTGTGCATGGTAAACTACAAGGAAAATGATTTTCACGCTCCTCTTTTTGATAAATACACTCCAATTTGATTGTCTTTTAGTGATTTTTTATTTTTTCACTAAAAAACTAGAAATGTGGTACATTTACAGAGAAGGGAGTGCACAAATCATTTTCCAAGTATAAAATACCATACATGCAAAAGTTGAGGCTTTTTGGGTATATGGGGCCACTGCACTTTCTACAGTACATTTCTGAAGTCTCAATCCGTCCTTCATGTCATTCTTGTCAAGTACGAATACGAATAAGATTTATCACAATCTCATTCACCATCCAATTTGTAAATCTTGACTCATTTAGCATCCATTTCGTAAGACTTGATTCATACAAGTAAATACTCATGTTTCCAGTTCAAAAAAAAAGGTAAATACTCATGTTCGGCCAACCTAGTTTTTTTCCATCAGTGACGATAGTTGGCGACTGGAAAGACAAACAGTTTCGAACCATCAAATGAGACCGTCATGAATTTTGTTTTTCAGTACATTAGCAATTACATCTTAATTCATTCAAGAGAGCGCACCTTATCGCGCACATGGTTGTAATGGGGGAAGCAGGAGTCCTAATTTTGTATAATACCTCTCTTATTATAAAAAAACAATTGACATGAATAATTCTCGTTCCAAGTTGAGGTACGCGGTGGAAGAGTTATTTTAGCTTTGGACAAACATGTAAAAGGCTTTGAACCAACCCAACCCATGTCACCGGAGAAGAATTCCAGTAGAGATGCTAGTCAGAAACCTTCAAAAGCATTGAACTGGGAAATATAATATAATCCACTTCAAAATCATAAATTCGGTTCATTCACCCTACTGATTTTCATATCGATACTGTCGTTCCGTTATCATGATGAATGAAACCCAAAATAAATAGCACAAATGACTAACACAGAAACCAAGTGGCAATCTAGTCGAACGAAAATAAAGACCATGGTGGCTGGAGGAAACAAATAACAGCAGATAAGAGATTCCCACAGTGACGAGACCAACCCATTTTGGTTTCCTTCAGGGGTCCTCAAAGCACAGCAGAATACAGAGCCACCCTGCAATGGATTCAAGAAACAACTAAATCTCAAAACAAATTACAAGTACATCTCTATTTTCAGGAGTCGTTATTTTCACACTGATTTTCGCACTTCCTTTTTTATATCCGCACTTCTTTCTTTGTTTTTATGCATGTCAATTTACAACACTGGCCCTTCTATTGTCCACTTTTCCACACATGAAAGATCAAAATTATTGATTTTAATGAATAAAAAGACCAAAAAAATGAGCGCAGATGGTAAGAAAAACAAAGTATTAAATCACTACATGTTTGTGGCTTTGTGCTAATAGCATATCAGTAAAGACATAGAAGAGGGGAAGTCTACCTGCACTTAGTTCCATCGGCATTTTCAAACTTTCAAGGCAACTTTGTGAACCATAGTTTCCTTGTGAATTTGGTGGCAACTCTTCTCCACAAGGTCGAGCAACTTCTCCAAGTTCAAAGACCATGAATTTAAAATGTCATTGCTGTCCTTGGCTGCCTGGAAACAGACTATGCCCATTGGCCGGTCAATCTTTGCTACCAGGGCTTTAGAGACAACCATATCTGACAGATGCTTTTCAGCTTCCTGAGACACGAGAGGCAGAATATTTAATCTCCATAGCGTGGATGATGATGATGAAACGCATACAGAAAAGGTATTTGAAAAACTGTAGGAAGTCTCTCTACCACAAGGAAAAGGCACAAATTGGCACACCGTGCCCTACTGGATATCATGCAATTTAGTAGCAATCATGTAGCCGACCCAGATTGAGTGGGACATAAGGCTCGGTTTGGTATTTTGGTGTGGTGTGGTGGGAAGGCTGCCAAAACGGCTTAACCTTGAAAGGGAAAAGAACTGGAGAGGAACTTAAAAAAAAGACATGGCACAAGTTAGTATATAGAGAAATAAAAACTCAAAAGCAATGAAGAAAGGGTTATGGTAGCAACTGTAGCACCATATCTTCATATACCAAAAACAAGTTAGGGTTATGGTAAGGAATAGAATCTTGAAAAATTCAGCTTCAATAGGTCGTGCAAAGTTACTGAGATTTTGAGATGAGTCGAGTCTTTGGAGAGCATGGTACGAAAAGTTTTGAGCTGTTTACCGATGCATTTTCAAGCATGGGAAGTTTAAGAAGAGCACAGGTGCTATGGTGGATGCATAGGTCCCCCAACAGCTTGGAGGCTTGTATAACACAACTAAGTAATGATTAGTTTGGCAGTGCTATCCCAATGATGTGCTCTTACCACCGTAATCGTAGGGTAAAAGGAAGTTTTTTTCCCTCAAGCCGAAGGGCTAAGTAGTAGTTGAGGGACGAGAATAAAGGAAATGCACCTCAAGAAAACTGGAGTCACTATGGGCTATGAGAAGAACTATGCTACGAAATCAATCAGAAAAAAGGCATTAGAAACAAGTGACATGGAATATCTTCTAGTCTTGCTATGAATCGATATGCAAGTGGTCTTGCTATGAATCGATATGCACAAGTCCGTTGCAAGCATTTTGCAATGACTCTTCCGCAAAGGTCACCATTTGACATACCTGGACACTGAGACAAAGCAGCTCAGCAAGTCTCTTCAAGGTAATCCTCGAGTAATACTTTGAGACGACAAGGATATTCTGCATAAGAAGGAAACTCTTGAAAATGAATTCTACCTGTGTGAAACTAACAAACGGATAATGTCAATGGAAATATAATTGAATGGGTAGTGGTAGATTACATGTTCTATTACTCTCTGTCTTAAATCTTCAGCAGCCTTATCACCTAAAGGCCCACCAAGCATGTTCTTTTCATTGTCAAACTCCTTGTTGAAGGTATTCCACAAAGCCGTCCACTGAATGACCTCCATAGTAACAAGCTGTTTCAAGAGCAACCTGTGACAGAACAGGACAACCAGGAAATAAAATACATCTATAGGATGAAAACTCGGAAAAACTAAGCTTTGCCTCTTTCAGTAAATTTGGTTTTGGGGTACGTTAGGACAAACCTGAAATGAGAAATTTCTGATAGATTCTTATCCTCCAAGGTGGAGTTAAGAAGGCTTGACTGCATAGGATCATGCGGTGACAAAACTAAATACCAGCAAATTTTCCTCAGGACCTGAATGAAGAAAAGGGTAAGAGAAGCTGAAAAGATTGAAGAACGCTTTATGATTATTACATAGTGACAGATGAAAGAAATTTCTTTCCGTATCTTAAAAATAAAAGACAAAATGGGGTCAATTCTTTACCGGTATCCACTTTGTTGGGTCTTCTTTGACAGAGGGAATCTCGTAGATTGACTTGTAACAGCGACTTATTTCAAGGTAATCATTGCTGTGTGAGTAGAACCTACATTGTAGAAAATGCACAAAAAGAAAACGAAGAAAAAGAAAATGATGAGTTCGATCAAATCAAAATCATAAAGATTAATACATTTAGAACTTTCATTTGCAACTCATTTCACCTCAAAATCATTGAAATGGTTCCACAATTTCTCGATGACACTTTCAAGATAAGTTATCAATCCTACCAAACCAGGTAAATTTCAAGTATTTTGATGCTGCCATCAACTTTGCAGCTTTAGCAAATTATCTACATTAAGGCTCTTACCACCCATCTCCTGCATAGCTTAGAAGTAACGATGGAACAGGTGCTGGAAGACAATTTTAATTCACGGAAGGAATACCTTGTTTCTATAGGTTGCTACCGACGGCGCAAAATGCACGTTGCGCCCAATATGTCAGCAGGATAAAATTTTGCAATTGGACATCATTTCGTTCCTCATTTTAAACGAACAATCCCTCCAACCTTTTAAGGTTTCATGGTAAAAGAGCCATACCAGTAAATTAAGTTCGTAGCCAACATCAAAAGCTTTGTTGTGTTGACCTTGTCCATATCTCTTCTATCCCAGTATTTAAGTTAAATTTAGGGAACAATAAATATCAGATTGAACAATTGGTGCCAGACACTGAAGCACAGACACATATGCCGACCTCACGTATCCGTGTTCGGCACGGATGACTCTCTCCAGACACTGTCTAGCAAGACTAAATACACGTATGTTTTCCTACTCGGACACGTTGAGGACACTCTTGGAACACATTAAAAACACTTTCTAAAACTTTAGCCAGAGTCAAAATTTCCATGGATGTTTAGTTCATAAACACTTATACGACGACTTTTGCTTTGCATCTTCCTAATGTCAATACTTGTTTTGGTTTTTATCTTAATTTGAAAAATATGTATTCCTGATAAGGTATATGCCTTCCTAAGATACATTGATAATACAAGAATATATAGTTTATTCAACATTTTCAAATCATCCGTGTCACAAAGTAGCCCTCTCTCTCTAGAACGAATCCCTCCCCTTCTCCAAACACTTCTGCTGAAGTTGATCCCTCTTCCCTTCTGCAATCCCCGGAACAGATTGATCATCTCGAACGAAGTACAAAGAAGGTAAAGAATGACTCATCAAAAACTACTCTGGATTTGCAATTAACGCCGATTGATGCATCTTCTTCTCAAGATATCATCATGGAGACTCAACTGCCTGAAAATCCCCAAGATCAAATCCCAAATCATGCTATTCAGGGAGGTAACCCTAAATCGTTCCGCAGTGCTCTAGTGAATCAAAATAGTTTATGTCCAGAAGAAATTGAGAAACGGTTAGCTGAATTTTCTGATAGCAATGATGAGGACTTGGATGGAGTGGAATCTCTTCCTCCTACAAAATCCAAAATCAAGATTTTCTCTAGAGAACATCTGAAACGCTTAAGAGGCCAATGGAAGGGGTGCTTAATTATTAAACTTCTAGGAAGAAATATTGGATTCAAGGTGCTAATGGAGAAAATTCACAGATTGTGGAACCTGGAAGGGTTAATTAAACCCATGGATGTCGGTATGGGATTTTATCTTATCTTATCCGTTTCGAGTCAAAAGCGGATTACTTCAGGCCTTCAGGGTTTACACAGGAGGACCTTGGATAGTGCAAGATCACTATCTGACAGTTCGCAAATGGCATGGGGATTTCAAGGCTGACGTGACCACGGCCATCAAAACTGCTGTGTGGGTTCGCATTCCCCTTCTGCCGGCAGAGTATTAAGAAAAAGAAACTCTTAATGACATTTCAAGTAAGCTGGGAAAGCCACTCAAAATAGATAGCAAAACAGAGGCATCTGTTAGAGGCAGTTACACCAGTGTGTGGAAATGGACCTCAGTCAACCTCTCCCCTTCAATTGCTGTGGACAAATTCGATTATCTCCTAGAATATGAACACGTCCACCTCATCTGTTTCTGTTGCGGAAGAGTGGGCCACCGGAAAGAGTAATGTTCTAACTCAACCTCCATCGGAAAACCCTCCGGCGTCCAGGAATCGAACGTTGAAGCTACAGGTAGGCCTGACAAAAAGCCACCCGTAATGAAGGCCACAATACTCCTCATCCTAAAGCCCAGAATAATGGAACCCAAGCCAAATCTGATCAAACCAGCAATGAAGCCCAGACCTCTAACTCCAAAGCCCATGGTGGTGGATTTACCTATAGAAGAACGGGCCAATCCAAACCCCAAGCTCCCTCTATCTCAGGCCCCAGCAGAAATTCCCCACCAAGATACACAAATAAGCCCACCCCATCTGGGTCTAGATTCTCCCCCCTCAATGGGCAGGACCAAGATAATAGCCCTCAACCAGCATAGTTGTCAAATCGTGAATCGAATCGAGAATCGAAAAGGCCCTGTTGCGAGTCGTGAATCGAATCGAATCGTGAATCGCTCCGATTCGGTCATTTTTTTAAAAAATGAATAAAAAATGTAGATTTCAAGTTGGAATCAATAAAAGTATTATTCCATAAGATAAATTGATGCTCATGTGGTCTAAATAGGCAAGACACTTGCGTTTATAGCAAGGGATGTGGATTCGAAACTCCGAATCCCTCCATGATTAATAGTTTTTACATATAAGATGGCAATAAATAATAAAAAACCGAAAGAGAAATGTCATATATATCATATACTACTAATTAGTAATTACTAACCTCTAGAAATTAACATCATATAGTTGAAATATAATAGCATATGGTATATGTATATAATAATAGTTATACTAGTTAGTGGGTAACTTGGTTTGAGTATTATAATATTAAATAGGGAATATATAATAGTAAGTGGGGTTAGGTAAGAGTCCACTGACTTGAGAATATAAGAGCCACGTAGGTCATTAGTTACCAATTTACAGTCGTCTTCTTCTTCGGTTCTTCAGTTCGACGAAGAGTTTAGCTTCTGCGCTCCAGTTCGATGATCCACCAATAGACGTTCATTCTTCGACGATCAACAAAACCCAGTTGAAGCCCTGTTCGGAGCTCTGTTCTCAATTGAGGCTCTGTTCTCTGAACTCTGTTCTAATGAAACCCACAGGTGTGTGTAAACTGTAAACCCTAAATTTGTGGACGAAGAGTGTAGAAACCA
Organism: Gaultheria prostrata; assembly: GCA_036023075.1. Classification (NCBI taxonomy): domain Eukaryota; kingdom Viridiplantae; phylum Streptophyta; class Magnoliopsida; order Ericales; family Ericaceae; genus Gaultheria; species Gaultheria prostrata. The sequence goes on along the minus strand of JAXBDA010000262.1, from coordinate 35,817 downwards.
AAATCGATCGACTTTATACTCGTCCAATTACACTTTCGATTCGAAGTATCGCATAAAAAATAACAAAAAAAGCCCGAGATTTTAATTTCTTTCATTTTCGGGACGAAATTATCAGACCCTGCCGAATCGTATGATTCGTGCGATTCAGCGATTCCAATCGATTCTGCAATTCCGTACACGATTCTACCCCATTTACGATTCTATGTATCGTTTCGTATCGTTTACCCTCCGAATCGTACGATTCGAATCGCGAATCGTACGATTTCAACAACTATGTCAACCAGTGCTAATCCCTATTCACAAGCCCACAACTGCCAGTCCATCAAGCCAAATTCATCTTAACACAGATAACCCAAATACTTTCTCCAAGCCCATTTTTAGCCCAATCACTTATATTGATAAAGACCTGCCTATAGAAAAACCTAACCCTGTTGATAATTCGAGCAACCTCTCTTCCGCCTCATCTTCCCAAAACACTATACTCCCTTCTGCAGCCCTCGTTCCATCCTCCAAAAAACCAACAGACATAGAAATCCTACCCACCATTACCTATCATGAATTCGCTCGAAGTAAAGAGAGCAACCATCCACAGCCACAAAGCAAACTTATGGATCGATCCCGCAAACGAAATAATTCACCTAATACACGCAATTTGGTGGCCCGATGAACGCAGCTTGAAGCTAAAGCCATGCGTGAGAATTGTATTCCTCCCAAAGAGGGACAACCACATGGCGGTGTTCAAGCCCCAAAGAGATCAAAAGAGCAGAACAGTAAGGTGCTTCAGATCCTGGGTAACCTTAATCCCTCCCCAATCGATTTTAACTATACTATGTCTGCGTTCAATATTATTGTTTGGAACTATAGAGGAGCGAGCAAAGAAAAATTCAGGCTTAATTTTCTTGACATTTTCAACACCCACAAACCTGAAATTGTTGAGCTCTTGGAAACTAAAGTTACCTTATCTTCCATGGGTTCTTTTTTCAACAATTTGGGTCTTAACGGAGTCGGTTTTTGTGGATCCCTCGGGGAGATCTGGAGGTGTTTGGCTTCTTGAGGACCCTACAAAAGTCTCTGTTACCACTTACCACTCTATCAAAGTGAACACTCGAGTTATTCATGTCAATGTGAAGAAAAACAATTTTGAGGAGCGGGTGCTCTCCGCTATCTACGCCAATCCCAATTCGAGATCCAGAGAAAAAATTTGGGAGGATCTCACTGAATTTGCAGAGTCCAATAATCAACCCTGGATGGATATTTGAACGATATGGCTTCCTATGATGAAACAAAAAGTTTCGCCACTGACACCAATGCAGGACAGCGGAGAAGTTCAGCGAAAATATCAACAAATGCAACTTAGTCGATATGGGATTCTCAGGCAATAAGTTCACATGGAACAATAGAAGGCAGGGGCTTTCTAACGTCCAAAAAAGACTTGACAGAGGCCTTTGTAATGAGAAATGGAGAGCCCTATTCCCCGAAGGTGAGATGAAGCTCAATACGGACGGGTGCTGGTACGACTCCAATAGAGCAGCTGGTTTTGGAGGCCTCTTTCAGGATGATCAAGGAAGTTGGTGTTTGGGCTATAATGGAAAGCTATCTTGTTCATCAAGCCTTGAAGCGGAGCTATGGGGAATTTACAAAGGCTTAGCTATCGTTTTGGATAAAGGAATGACAAATGTGAGGATCGAGTCGGATGCTTTGGTGGCTGTCAATCTCATCAACGAAGGAGCAAATGCAAACCACTCCTTAAGCATTGTCATACATGATGCAAAAACTATTCTCACTGGAAACAAACTCTTAACTAGTCCACATGTATCAGGGTGCTAACGAATGTGCCGATCATCCAGCTGGGATTGGTGCTGAACAGGATGAAGATTTCAAGATTCTTGAGATTTGCCCCCTGGCCCCCCTCTCTTTAAGAAAGTTCCTCATTAGGGATAGCCTAAACCTTAGGCAATTGCTGGACTAAGTTTATTTATGTTTGCTACTTTTGAACTTCTGGTCAATCTGTGGCATAACTATGGTGTAACTCTTATTTAGTATTTTATATATTTCCGACATACCAAAAAAACATCGTCCGTGTCGTAACTTTTGAAGAAACGACATATCCATATATAAGTGTCATGTCATATTTATGTATCGGTGCTTCCTAGGTGCAGCCATCACAGGTTTTCAATCTTACGAAATGCAACATCCATGTCATATCGGCGAGAGCCTAGACGAGCCTAAAACATTGAAGAGTGTGCATGTGCACCCACACATGGGAAAAGGTTTTGAAATTGTGAACAAAGTGGGAAACAATCCCATTTTCCATATCTGTTCTTGGATAGGGGTAGAAAATAGTTTCCAATTTCTTAAAATATCCTCGGTTAAATTTTCCCATATTCCAGAATTTGAACCAAAGATCCACAAAATTAGGCTGCTTCAAACAAATTCCGCTTACTGGGCTTTTTAGAGTGTGATAATCAATGCACTTGTGCAGGAGAGAGATCAGCAACACAAAAAACAGACATCTTTTAATGTGACTTCTTAGCAAACAATGGAACAGGTAAACTAGGGGGAAAGGTCAGGCATTGACATACCGTATCATTAATTCATAGTAGATTCGCTTCAACTCCATCAATGATGGTATATCTGCTGGAGCCTCTTCCACAACATTATCACCTTCTTTAGGTTTTTTCTTTTCTTTTGAAGTATCAGCATCAAAAACTCTAGGACTAATTTTCCTTGAGAGTATCTGCGCACGCACGTAGTCTTGGCGGTCTAAACACAACCGAACCTACAAAATTAAAATTGCATATAATCATGTTTTCGCCAACCAAATTATGACATGATACAAAACAGTTAAAAAAGCAAGGAAGAAACCCCCGTACTTGGTCAAGAATGAAGGCTATCTTTTCAGTTTTTGCCATTGCACCGAATGTTTCCACCTGTAACTCAGTTCCATAAGAAAAGTACCAAGAATGGGAAAATAACCCAAATGCAAAATGTATATCAATAATGTCAGTTAGAGCAACCCAGAAACTAATACATAAAAAGTACATCCCAAAACTGACACTTACCGCAATTTCTTGCATTAAGTCAGCAGCCTCAGCTATCTGCCCTTGTTCTTCCTTGATCTTTGCAAGTTTTTTAATCAATCTTGCTCTCTCTATCTCAACATATATCTACAATGTGAAACCGATAATTGAGGATAAAAGACAAGGGGAGAGAAACTTCATGTAGAGGGCAAATATCTTTGATCTCACGATAGAACATTTACCTTTCCTGCAGAAACACTATTAAGTGTCTTAATGAGCTCAACCTTACTTTCAATATCCGGGGTCTCATCAATATATTGCATCGCTTGCTGGACCATTGCAGTAACAGCCTACATGTGAACAGTAGAACAAGCCCAAGGAAGAGGTTAACACCAAAACAATTTCCCTTTAGTACAAAGATAAAAAGACAATTGCAAATGTTACAACCATAAAAGAAAAAAATAGTTATTAGGGCAGAAGAAGTATCGAAAATATACTTAAAACACATAGAAAGTAAAATGCCAAGCTGTTCTTCATCCCTTAAAAAGACCTTCCCAACCTTTCTTACATGATTGGAGGGGAGCTATTATTGCACTTTTGGAGGGAAGGAGGAAAGGAAGAGAACAGGGAGGAAGCAACCCAGGCCAAGTCAAGGTATCTAAGAAGCACGGACACTCCTACAAAGTGTGTTTGGTTGCTCTTGATTGTTTATGGGAACACTAGAAACGCTCGTCTTCTTTTCTATGGTGCAAGTATTGCCATGTTCTGACGGATGTGGTTGGAGAGAATTGCAAGGATTTATGAGGTAACGTTCAAAGAACTTGAAGGCTTATAGGATAAAGCTTCTGAGAATTGCAAGAATTTTGTGGTTTGGGCTTTTACGATAGCATCGTTAAAAGAGAATCTTGTATTCTGCATAAGTACTTACAGGACAACTATTTGGTAATGTTCGTTGATTACCTTCTCATATTGTTCGTCTTGGTGGACTTGCAATGATCGCTAATTTTTCAATTTTATCAAGTCATGCCACAAGCACTGTAATTGATGCAGATAACTTCCTCGCTTATACTTCAAATACTCACGTCTATGACGTATAATGAGTAAAGATGTATGGAAAATGTGACCATAAATGTCTCAACTCTAAAGGAGGAAAAAGAACATACAGTACCTCAGTCTTCATAATACCAAAAGGTTACATACAGTACTCCAGCCTTCATAATACCAAAAGGTTTATACGTGTATCCGTGTATGGACTGTACGGTGTAGGAAAGAAAGGATTTCATTGACGAAGTCATCCCCAACTGCCAAATTCTTAGTCACATGTTCCACAATTTATAAATTGCAAGGGTTAAGGGTGTGCCAAACTCAATTATAGGGGTGAAGTGCATCTTATTGGGCATCCCAACTAAACCATATGTTGGATAGCATTATATTCCAGGAAGAACAGGGTTTACGTAACTGTTCCAGATTCCAAACCGTAGCGAATTGCATCCAATTTCGACTAAACCACGTTACATGTATTTACTAGATATATATACCTCTGCATGTGTATGTTTATGATAAACCATTGTAAAGTTACACACACAAAAAAAAACTCACGCTCGAGTAAGAGATCCACCTCTCTATGTGCCTTACATAGTGGTGGACATTAAGCGCGTACATACGCATATTGAGATATACAAGACATGCCATGCCCAACGAACACATAAAAAAAAAACTCCTGTAAAATGCATGAAGGCATTGTCCAACCACTAGCATATTCACATAGTAAAATTCCAACTAATTCATACTTAAACCTGATCGGGAGAAACCCTTGTAGTTGTCGTTGCACTACATCTCCAAGACATCAAAAAAAATCCCATTTCCTTTTCCTTTTTTATAACCTAGGTGTCTAGGCAAGCTAACACGCATCTCAACTGATCTTGGGGACAAATCCCACCCCTAGTAGGAGCCTAATTAAAGCCAGGGCTATGGACTGGCACCAAAGGAATTGATAGCTCCCGGGAGGTTCCGTACCTGAGACCTTGGGAGGGAGCAAAACCTAAATCTCAAGCTTTGACCACTAGGCCAACCCCATGGGTTAGTAAAACCCCCATTAAAAGCTTCTTGTTTGGTGTAATAATTAACACAATTTCCTGTCCACTACTTCAATCTAACTTAAACAGATGTTAAAAAACTACAAATTCAATCAAAACAAACTTCAATTACACACTTAAAAATACCGCTACTAAAGTTTCACTCTATACCTGCTTCAACTGACCACGGCGTTTGGACAACAAGACAATCTGATCATTGAGAGTCTTCCAAGCACGAGCTTCATAGCAAAGCTGCAAAATATCAGTGGCGGCTTTCTTGGTACCGGCCACGTCACCGGCGAGCCTCATCTGCTTCTCCACATTCAACAGAGACTCTATCTTCGCCTGTAAATCGCTTCCAACTTCCTGCAAAACACAAATCATCGAAAGAACACGCATAGTTTAAGCGTTCGAACGAAAGTTGAGATCTACAAACGAAGTAGTTAGAGTTGAATTGGAGTGTTACCATCTTGAATTGGGATTCGAGATTGGAATTGTGAAGTCAAATGAGCTGGGTTTTTAGAGCGAGAGAGAATGTGAATCTGAAACCCTAGGGGGGAGAGAGTTTTCTGAGTTTGTCGTAGACTGCAAGACAAGAATACTGCTCTCCCTGTGATTTTTGAGTTTTAAATTTGGGTGGGCGTAGGAAGCGTTTTATTAATAATAGGCCCAATTTTATCTTAACCCGATTTATTTTGGGCCCGAAGCCCACCATTCATCTTGAGTTTGGAGCCCTTCGGGAAGGTTTTATTACGGATCGGTCCACAAAATAAATATTTATTACCATTAAAGTCAATCACTCTTTTTAATTACCATTAAGGTCAATCACTCTTTTTTGGGATTTAGGTTTATGATGCACTTTCCTATATAGGGTTTTAGTGGTTTAGACACTTTCATAGGGTACCCTAGGGTTTTAGGTGCTTTCATAGGGTACCCCAAGGTTTAGGTTTAGGCACTTTCATAGGGTACCTTAGGGTTTAGATTTAGGGTGCACTTTCCTATTCTAGGGTTTTAGTGGTTTAGTCACTTTCATAGGGTACCCTATGATTTTAGGTATTTTCATAGGGTACCCTAGGGTTTCGGCACTTTCATAGGGTACCCTAGGGTTTAGGTTTATGGTGCACTTTCCTATTATAGGGTTTTAATAGTTTATGCACTTTCGTTTAGGTTTAGACACTTTCACAGGGTATCCTAAGTTTAGGCACTTTCATAGGTACCCTACAATAATTTTTCTCTATAATTTTGGGGCTAAATATATATACCTTTTGTCCTCTCCAGGCTTTTGTTCCTATTCAGTGGAGGACCGAGTTCATCACGTGCTCAGATGGGGCTTTCCATAATGGGTGGGGTGGGATGTACTTTTTCCAAGAACACACGTGCACTGGGCCACAAAAGTGGAGCGGCCCATAGTTATCCCTTTCGGGAAGCCCAAGGCCACATACGTCGTACCACTCAGGAAGCCCAAGGCCCCAAAGGAACTGCTCGATCACAAATTCAAAAAAATCATGCAGGACATAAAACCCTAGTACGAAATGGAGTTTTGACCCAAATTTGGATTAAATAAACAAACGGAGTTCAAATCCAAACCAAATACTCCCAAATAAGAGCAGAAATACGGCAGAGAGAGAGGGGTACCTGGTTCATGACATCCGTACCGGGGAGCCTGTGCTGAGCAACTCACTATAGGCGTGTAGTAAGAATTTCGGACATCCATTTTTGTTTTGGACGGTTCGGATCTTAAATAAACTGTTCGCACGAACAGTTTATTTAAGATCCGAATCCGTCCATGATTAATGCACGAACAGTTTATTTAAGATCCGAATCCCTCCATGATTAATATACACCCTGCTATCTTATCTCCTTACTATTTAATTCATCCAAAACTTATCATACATCCAATTGGGCCCTCAAGGCCAATAAATGAATTGAACGAGCCGAGCAATTCATTGTTAACAGTTAGTCTGAATGCTTAATGATCTTTAAGAATATGTTCGAGCTTGGTACTTCAATAAGTCAACCGGAATTAATTTACCTTTTTGGTGAATTTTTCCCCCTGGACGTTCATACAAGTTTTTTGTGCAATCTTACTATTTTTTCCCTTAAAAAAGTTGCTTTAAACTCAAATAAAGGAACACAATATTTCTGAAACCAACTTAAATAATGAAGAATATAATTTTTTTTTAAAATTAGGTATACATGGATACAACATTCTCTCCTTTTTTTTTTTTTACACACACACTTGGGAATTGGGATGGTGACTCGGTTATTAATTATTTAATACTTATTTTGAGATTCTAATTTCAATTGTTATTTTTCTCTCTTTGCTGAATTTTCTTTTTCAACAGAAATAAATATGAAGGAACGGATGAAATTTTTTGCCTAAAAAATATAAAACAGAGATGCTAGTAAAACCAAAGGAATGGACGGATTCGGTTAATATTTCTTTACATTTGGTTTCACTCGGCTGCAATCCATAAAAGAAGTAAGCGGAGTCAGTAAAGCTCAAGATGCAGCCATTTTAGGTTCATGAAAAAATTACAAATTTTAAAGCCCCTCCTATTTTGGTATCCTTTATAACAAGCGAGCAAAAAAGGACCTATGTTTTAATCTTCTCTTTAGCCAGGAAAAAGTAAGGGCCGGCTTTGGAAGGAAGCATACCAAATGACACCTTGCTATCCTTTGATCAAAGAAGAAAAACACCTTGCCTCCGACGGCACGTTTGGATGGGTCTTCGACGGGTGGATGGGTTTGGATCCGAATGAGTAATCACGTGCCCATTATCCTTGGTTTGGGAACCAAAGGGTTGGCCCGGATGAGTTATCCCTCTCCCCATTTAATCCACTTTGGACCTTCTTAGATATGGACAGCGCATCCTTTTCCAACTACAAAATCAAGCAAAATACTATTTTATCCCTCTATATAAATATCACATCACTGTGGACCCATATTCCATAAATAATATAACTACTATCTTATCTCTCATTACTACTATATTCACCCAAACCTTATCCCGCATCCAAACCAACTGTGATTGCAGAGAAAATTTGCAAATGAGAGAGAGTGAGATTCAACAATGTCAGTCTAATGATTTAGAATTTTACAACGTCACAAACATCTACAAATCAGACAATTTACAGAGAATGAAACAAACCCTCTAGTACAGAGACCACCAATATCAAGTTTCAACAAAGCTATCAAGTGAATGGAAAAGAAGAAATTTCAAAAGGCTCCCCACATTCTCTCCCCCAACACTGAAACACATTCCCCTAAAAAGAAGCCCTACACTCAAATTTGGAGCTACAACATTCCAGATAGTATCAATGGCTATTCTTAAGCTGCACAAAACACCCACACCAAACGAACCTATACGTCGTCAACCGCTTTTGTGTCCTTTTGGATGCCATACATACTTTTCTACGGCTGAGTAAAGATCATAAGTTTGCGGACAGATTTAGCAAGGAAAGAAAAATGTCGAATAAATAAATTCGATTGGTGTCACTTCGTTATCTTTTTATCTTTTCCTGCTTCGTTATCTTTTTATCTTTTCCTTTAGCTTCTCTTTTCCCTCCATAAATCCATCTACAAATCCATAATCCAAACATAGACACTAAATCATTTCAGTTCTCACCACAAGATAAGTGACATTTCCTTAACTTCAATTTCTTCTACCCAAACTCGAGTGATGTCTCTCCGACAGAGATCCAAGTGCCGCCTGGAGGTCTAAACCCGAACCCAATTCAACCTCCGGCAACTTTTGAGGAAAGCCGTCGCTAACTCTACTCCGGACATCCCCCACATCTGCAAAATCATGGCGTTGGGAAATCTTCAGAAGATCATCACCCATCTCAAGGTCATCTTCCACTTTTGCCCGCCGGCTTCCTCCAGAATCATCAACCTCCGCCTCTCGAGATGGGACCCTTGGGGGCCTAGGAGCCTCTTCTTGTACATACCCACGAAATTTGTTTCTTGAAGGTTCAATCTTTGTGCAAAACACTTCAAGAAAATTGTTGAGGCAGCCACGATCATAGATATTGGGCCTGTTGTCCGCTCTGTAGCGAAAGTTCTCATATGTGGTCTGGAGACAACATTAGAGATCAAATGAGAAGGATGTAGATGTGCGAAGTGAAAGGAACTTTCAGATTAAAAGTAGAAAGGTAGCTTATGAGATTAACAAAATACATAGGATCCAGTAAAGCAAGGTCACTGCCACATTTAGAACAAGCTGTTTGCATTCGTCACTTGTAACATCAATAAAGCTAGCAGCTAGGTTATACACAAGAAGTCTAAGAGCAAGACAGATGAAGCTACCATCACAAACACTGTCATCCCAGCCCCCAGCCATCACTTTTATGGGGGTGATTTACCCAACAAGAGGGGGCATGGCAATTGATGATTGGTGATGGGTACCACTTAGCACCGCCATTTGGTGCCCTATGAGAACCCAAAAAATTTCCCCAAGGACACCTCGGTTGAGCAAAGCCAGACTTGTCAAATAGTGAAAATAACAAATCAAGGATTCCAGAGCTTTTCCCCGGGAACCAGTTATATTACACAAAAAAAAAATTGGCAGAAAAAGCCAGTATGAACCGTTGAAAAAAAACCCTCCTGTAGTCCAGAAGAAGAATAAATTATCTTTGTTTTTAAGATGTGTCAGAGGTACAATAAGTTATTGCCGCAAAGGAAAGAAGAAACTGACCTGGTTTGTGCCAATGAGATATAAATGGAAGCCAGTGAGACCCCCCACAAACCACAGTGAAATGAAACAATAGGCCATTAGTACCATGGATGCAGGTGATTTCTTCATAGCCTTCCAAACAGTTCCATGTTCATCCATGAGAAATTTCATGTACAAAGCTGACATTGCAAAGACGAAGATGCAGAGAAGAGCTAAAGAAGACACAAACAGAAAGAAGAAACGGTAGTTGCGCTGCAAAAAAGAGAACAAATAACTCATAATTAGCTTTGTAAATTAGAACTTCCAGCAAAAACTGCAACATAGTAAGACATAGTTCTTCTTTCCAAGTTCTGGTCTTCTCTGGGATTATGTTATTTCCATGTAATCAACTCAATGTCTTATATTGCACACCTAGTTCTAACTGTCTAATCCCTATCGCTTTTCAATATCTTCAATGAGCTGCAATTTGGTACATGACCTAAAATCTATCACGTTACCAAAAGGATACCGGTTTGAGAACTCGTAGTCACAGTCACAGAATTAACTTATCAACTAGGTGCATCTATTCCTCGCAACTTATGTTGACAAAATCACAACATATTTCAGCACCCATTTAGCATGTAAACAGCAAGAAACAAATGAGAGACAGGTTAATGTAGCAATGAATAAGACATCTGCCATGGCCGTTAAGTCACGTACTTAAGCCCAATGGCACATCTTATTTTTCCAAATATAAGCAATCCCGATTCGTTCCAAGAATTTTGATGGACTACAAAGCACGGAAAAACAACTCAACTAGCTTTCCCAGTAATTCTCAGTCAACTTACTTTTCCCAGAGTTTCCATGTAAAAACTTTCCCCTAACTAACTTGATTAATCTTCCTACGAAAGTTATTTTCCAGCCTTCATTTTTTTGCTTCAGTTCCGGAGTATGTTTTATCTTAATTTGATGATTGATGGACCAGGTCCAAGACAAATCAAACAGAAGCAGATATGCGCATGATAAAGTACCTTCCCAATGCATTGGCCCACCCAAGGGCAATGATGATCAAATCGCTCCACACAATTATCGCATATGGAGCAATGGGAACACCGAGGAGGGCGATACAGCATGCATGTGTCGCAATACTTAACCCTAACAGGCATGCCATTGACGATGACTTCCTTAGTGCGAGGTAATTGCAGGCTTGGTGTTGGTCTTCCACCAGCCTCGACTGAAGCCGAAGATTCATAAGAAAACTCATCCTCTGGAGGATGCAAATTGCGTGGAACAATGCCAGGGTCGCGAGCAGAGGTAAAAAAAAGCAGCACCAACACCTGTAGGATAATTACATGATTAACACGGGCCAGCTGCAAAGAAAACCACCAGACAGGAAGAAGACAATAGAGATTTTTATTTTCCCCTTTTTGGGGGGGTTGGTTGGAGGTGGTGGGGTGGAACATCAAATTCAACTACAAATGCTTATTCAATTGGGAGAACCTACAGATTACATAAATTTCATAAGTATTCTAAAAAGATTCAATTCAGTCCTATCCATTCTCCTTCTGAGTTAAGATGAGGAAAGAAGTCGGTCATTCAGAGTACTGGTACAAATATCAATCGAAACTCTAAATAAATAGTAAGTGAAATTGAAAAAATATTTATTTATTCTAAAAGTTAAACTGATTTGATGGGGTAAAATGGGCTCCATGGTGAGGTGGTTGGAGGGCAACGAAAACGCTCTTTATACCGAAGTAACTAGGAAACTTACCTAAGTTTCAACAAAGTCAATGAAACAAGGCCATAAAAGGGAGTTAGGAGAACTAACATAAATTGTGTAGACAATTGTCACCACCAGAATCGCATATCCAGCATTGTAAGATGAAAATTTATGAATGAGGTTCCTCGCAACAAATGCGCAAAAGATAGCGACCGGAATGATGACTAGCAATAAGGTAACTATAAGTGACCTAGCATCTGGTCCAAATATCAGCCTCCCATTCAACAGAAATCTCTGCACAGAGAGATGAAACAAACATTCAGCGAAAAGAATGAACAGACTAGTAAGTAAAATTGAAATCCCAATAGTACAGCCACAACAGAGAAAGCTTCCAATATTTAAACAATTTAAGTATTTATAATTTGATCAGATATTTAGGTGGCATAGCCTTCGCAAGGAGGAGGACAGATATCTACGAAAAAATTGCTCTCATACTCTCCCTAGTGTACAAGAATTTGTAACTCTCCCTTGGTTTCAACTAGTATTAGGTATTTCCATTGCTCCTTCATAGGACGGGTCGCAATTACATTGAAACCGAGGATTGACTTCATTTTTTTCCGCAGTATTGGTCACTTGTTACACCTTCATAGTGTGGACCGTGTGGTTGATAAGAAGATAGCAACTAAAGTAGTTGGGGCTGAGGAAACATGTGCTACATTTTCCCCGCAGAGGTGTACTGCATTATCACACCTTTACCCCTCTTTGTCGGACAAGAATTGGTAGGATGGCCAAAAATTGCCAATTATATATCATCTCTACCAAGCACCATTCAGAGTTGTTGGAACATATAAAAGTCTAAAACCTCCACAAATGATATACATCATATCTGCCACACAATTTGGTAAGAAAAAAAACCAAAGGATAAATTTAACTTTCAAAGAAGTTTTCACAACCAAAGATCACGGACAGCTACAAATTCATTCACAAATTGGAGTGCAAGATCTCATTTCTAAACAATAAAAGCAATTTGGCTAAGATCACAAAATCTAAATTATGCAAGACTCATAAAACTGTTGGACTTTCTTTCGTCGCCCACCCATTTATATTTGCGTCAACCACATTCAAAAAAAATCATGTTCAAAGACTCAGCAACAAAGCTAGCGCACTTGGGTCTACTTGCCCAGTGACTTGGCAACAAAGCTAGTACAAAGTCTTCTAATCACATTCCAGGTTAGTCTCCATTGTTGGAGAAAAGGGCCAAGGACAAAATTGTCTTAGTTTTAGCTTTGATACCAAAATCGATATAATCACAAATAGCCTACAAATACCACTACAAAATATCAAAACTGAAAAGTCAGAATTCCACAAAAACCTCTTCCAAAAGAGTTTCTATAACCACTATCAAAAAGGAGAAAAGAAACCCTACAATTAAGTAGCAAAAGGTTATCTTCTAAAAAAGCATTCAAAAGGAGGACACAATGGGAATAGAGCAACCACTAAATAAGAAAATGATCGCACCTACACCATGGCCCACACCACGACAAAAGTGTGGTTTATACCTCTGTAGTATTGGTTCCAAGGAACCTAGGCCCTACTCCCTCCGTCCCAATTTGTTCGTCCTTTTTGGAATTTTTGCCATCTTTAAAATTGCATATATCAAATGCATCATATGACTTTGAAAATTGTGTTAATAGAATTAATTAACAAGCAAGATACACAAAGCATATAAAAAGTATCATAAATTAGAAAATATAAACAACCTTTTGATTTGGTTAGAATAGAATTAGGGACAAACAAATCAGGACTGGTGGAGTATAAGGTAGGACTTCGGCCCAAACATCAACACTGATGGATCTTTGTGGCTTAAGACATTGTACCTGTGGTATAACGCAGATGGCCAACTACAATTGAATACGTTATTCAACTTAGACTCTAACTAACCTCGCGTGACATCTCTAACAAATTTTATCATTTAGGTATTCCCCCCAATCAAACCCCTTCCGAGTTCCGATTCCATCTTGACAAGGTAGTTAGGCAACGTCCAAGTGGCCTTTCTGTTAGAAACAAAGGATTAGACCCCGCACTCTTGATCAGTAATATATACTGGCTGCAATGGATACCAGTTGCTCAAGAGCAACTCGAGGCTCGGCTTGTTTAGTAAATGAACCGGGCTCAGCTCATGTACAGCTAAACCGAACTCAAACACAACGAAGCTCAGCTTGGCTCAGCTCGTTTGCACTCCACCCTCCCTTGCTACCCCTCGCTCTCTTTCATACTTTGGCATACAATACCATGTAGAGATTTTCGTTCCTTGGTGACGTAACCTTGATTCCAATCAAGTTCTTCTATCAACAACCAAACAAATGACTATTCAGGAATGAATGCGACAACGAATTAAGAGGAGTTGTTCTTGCTTTTTTAGTACCTTGATGGCTCGTTTGGATGAGGTACAAGAGATGAGGACGAAGAAATCAGGGGGGATGAGGAGTTGAAGGGACGTTTAGCCCATGCTTTGGCAACCCAAAATGCACCCTGACTAAATAGGCGCTGGCTATTTAGTCCGGGAGAAGCCCGACTAAATAGAAGCAGGGGGGTGCTTATATTTAGTCACGGTGGACTATCTTGGCCATTTTACTTCTCTACCCCCTTCTTTTCAAAACACAGCAACGAATTATACCTTTCGTCACCCGACCTTTCATCGTTGGACCTTTCGTCGTCGGACCATCGTTGATGCACAGAGAGAAAGGAGAGAGAGAGATTTCCTGGTGGTGGAGATTTTATCGTGTTGATCGGCCATGGAAGCCAAAGGGGGAGAGAAATTAGATCTGGTTTTGTGAAAGAAGATGAAGAGGAAAAGATTTTTTCCATCTGTTTTTGTTAACAATCGATATAAACAAGGAGTCCAGGAAAATGATCTTGTGTGGTTGCAACGGTAATCCAAAAGGTTCTAATGTACTTCTATATCAGTATTTTGTATTATTTTTAATTATGAATTTCTATTGGGTATTTTTTACACACATTCCATCTACCATTAAAATGTACTTTTAATATTTAATATTTTTAAAATTACATAAAAATGTTAAAATGAATTATTAGACCTCAATTGTTAATAAGAATAACAAATTAATATTTTTTTGTATTTTTATAATTATTTAAATACATAATTTAAGATTTGCATTACCAAGGGCAAAATAGTCTTTGAACAGATTTTTACATCATCTACCCTCCTTTTTAATCCTGCATCCAAACCATGGACTATTTAATCCACCCTTCTTAACTGTCACGTCAATGTGGGACCACCCTTCTTATTTAATCACCCTGACTATTTTATCCCCCTTACTATTTAATCCCTCCAAAACTAATACGCCATCCAAACGGGCCGTGAGTGGTTTGATTCCTATACCTGTCATTACCTTAGGTTATTTAAGTAGTATTGAAGCTCTCCTTTTTATAGATGCGGCCCATATAGGTGAATCTATGGAGGGACAATCATTGACTAGTTTTCGGAACAGTCTTTTTTTTTTTTTTTACAAGTCCAAATGTCGCTAAAAGACATTAAATACAATCTAAATACTACCAAAACAGATAAAACTATTAGAGAGATGTAACTGGGAAAAAAAAGTAGATCTTTTGCTAAAATTCTGGTTTGCTATACTAAATCATACCTGTCCTCGTTCCTTAAATAATATTCTACAGTTTCTACTTCTAATGTTTAGTCAATCCTTAAATATTTACTTATTGAACGACTTAATGAAAACAAAATTCCAGCTTCCAAAGACCCTTTTCCTTCCTTTTCGCAACCATATGACACTTGAACTTTGTCACATCAAAATTTAGTATACCTTTTTTAACCTATTGTGTGAAATAATTGTCACATTTGTTTATAGAATTATAGAAGTGGGGAAGGATCTGCAGCAGAAAAACAGAACAATAAGCTAGAGAATCAATAGATTCTCAAATAGAGAATAATTTGCTAGTCACTTACAAAACATTTGACCCATTGTAAAGACAAACGATCCTAAATTAACCTTAACAATAGCTTATTCTAAGATTTTTTTTAAAAAAAACAAAAGCTAAATTGGCTCTTACAAAGAGACCAATTTATTCCACACTTTTCTTTGGCTAGAATCACAATTATGATTTATGACATAATTTTTTTCTCTTGCAATCCAAAATGCAACTCTACGAAATATTGTCTTTATATTCATCCATCAGAAGTATAGTTCTTTCACACCTCATTAATGAATTTCCTAATTGTACCATGCTATACTTATGTCTATAGCATTTAATGTATTTGATGTTTGTCTCGGTAGCTTGTAGTTTCAACAGATCATTCAGCAGTTGCATTGACAGACTTCAAGCCATTAGGCTTATGGATTCAGAATTTCTTTACTTGTACTTTCACATCTCATTCACACCACAAATTCAAGTGTAGCTTGTTACCCTCAATCTCATTACAAGGAAAGAAAGGTCATCCTTCGTTTCATCTGGCTTGAAATAAAAACACTAAACACGCATGGTAGCATGTGTAAAATCTCTATGATATCCATACTCAGTTTGACAATTACTTGAAAAATACTAGCCGATACAGGATGTTTCAATCCAAACAATGCAATTCTTCATGACTGGAATGCAAATAACTCCAAACAAAGAGCATACAGGCGAAGCTTTTATGTTTCCTGTAAAGCTTTTATGTTAGGAAACCACATTTTACCATATACACCTATACATTTTGGGTATCATGTTCTTGGAATCGATCATAAATTTTCATAGTCCAGCGGAATTTCAGACAGGCTGTACGGAACTAGCATGACAAGCATTAAGTAACATTTCTCCTATGAAGTTACCATAAATACACAGACTCTGAGAAGCAGTCAATATTGGTGCTTCAACAACAATCGAGGTGCACCGTCCAGCAGCAGGGGTGGATCACAGCATAGAATTGTAACTTTGAACTAAGGATAACCTAAGCACCATGATGGAAACTTCAAACTATCGAGTTTGAAATTCATGAGACATGCTCATAACTAGTTTTCGGTAAGGCCCTACTTGTTCTACTTAGTGCTCAAGGGAGAGATATCTCCTTTTCTTAGAGAAAGGCTCATGCAAACCTTGCTTTCCAACTCCAAAATCATCCTGACCCCATCAATCCCAACTTCAAACTAATAGTAACTTAGAAGCACCACTATTTCATATTAAAGCAACATCTTGAATGAATAACAAAGAATAATAAGACAATCCTTTGGAAAATGAAGAACCATACCAGCAGCAACACGTTATGCTAATCGTTAATTGCCTACCATATTCCTATTCACAAAGCAAGGACACATTTCGGACTATTCTTCTCGCATCAGAAAAAGTCAAAATAAAAGCCAGTATGATGAATTTAACAACTCAAAAGAGTGAACAACAAGTTAATTCTGTACCACTTTTCACCGCCCAAAAAATTAGGCAGTCATTATGCCCCATTATTACTGTTTTGCCAAGTCTCTCATTCTGCACCAACTCGGACTCTTTTTTTCAAACCACCCTCAACGGTTCTAATGAACTAAATTGTTCTAACAGAAAATCAATTTTAGTTGCCAGTGAACTTAACTCTACATTCCAAACAAAGAACTGGCGTACACATATCTTAACCGACCATCATGCTTAAAAAGAGGTTCACAAATAGAGTCAAACAAAACACCCAATTGAAGGTCATTCCAGGAATCACCATTGAAGAGAAGAACAAACCCTAGTGTAGTACAATTGCAAGAAAACAAATCAGCACAATTGATTTTCCACTAAACTAACAACCCCCCACGACAAATTCCACAATATAAGCATACCTATATTCAAAATCAACCATTAGCAGCATAAACTCTATGAAATCTAACTGCAGCCCTAATGAAGGACAATTGATCAGAAGACAACAAGACACCAAAAGCCAACAAAAACAGAGCAAATTCCACAAAACTAACAACGACCCACGAACAATCAGCACAATATAAGTATGCCCACATTCACAAATCAACCACTAGCAGCATCAACAGCTTGAAATTGAACTGAAGAACAAAAAAAAAAAGGAACCTTACATTGCTTCCTTTCCAAACTTCGTACACGCGCTTCGCCATAAGTAGTGACTACTTCTCGGTTCTCACTCACGCAGGAAGAGAAGTGAAGATTTGGCACAGAAAACCGTTCACTTTCATTCTCTTTTTTGTATGAAAATTCGTGTAAAAAGAAAAGGGCGGTCCTTTGGTTCAAAATGCGGTGGACTGAATGATGGGTTTTGTAGCTTTTGGCGTCTTTGACAACTCTCTCTCTCTCTCTCTCTCTTCGCACCTTTGGTTTCTTGGGAATTAGAAAAATATTGGGGGTTTTGGGGTAGTGGGCTGCGATTATGCCTCTTAAGAATGTTTGGAAGGAATCTCATGGTAAGTGCTGTATGATTGATTTGTTTAATAAGTGAAATGTCCAAACTACCCCTGTCTAATGGAGTATTATGGTTCGTATTTTCGGGTAGGTTCGGGGTCTTTTTAGGAATTGCGATGGGCCTAGGGTTGAACTGGAACCACCAAATCCAGATAGACAGACATGTGAACAGTTGAAAAGCCATGTTCAAAAGTAAAAACCAAAACAAAAAAAAGCGAGAGTTGAAAAGCATATAAAAATGGCATTGTCAAGAATCTATTTTTTTTATTACTCGGGAGCTTACTTATCTTGATTAATTATGATACTCAATATCATCATCCTCTAGCGAGGGCTCAATAAAAATCGGGACAAAATCTTATATGTTCTGAACTCAAATAAATTAATAGCATCCGAGAAGTTCTCGAACTTGAGACCCTGACTACTAGGCTAACACCAATTTAGCAAGTTAGCGTTGCCGAGAATCTTGGCTGACATACACATCTAAAATTGCTTACAAATTTATAGTCCTAAAGATGAAGGTGAAAAGGTATGAGATAACAATCAGAGTTCACAAGATTGAATTCTAGAGGGCCAAAAAATCTATTTATTTTGATCGGCCAAAAAAAATTATGAATGAAAGAAGCTTATTTAAGCAAAAATGACGCTTTTAATTTTAGTCATAACGACTTAGTGACACTGGAAGGTTTGTATGTTTTGGAGGATCTCTAAGGTTTCACGTAAAGATGTCCAGCGAGCTCACTTCCTAGCTAAGCAAGTCCTTATTTCATTTCAGCATCACCCAGATACAGGAGATGGAGGACAGCTTCAATCTACAAGTTAATTTTGTTATTGTTTGGTTATTTTTTAGCTTGTTGTTTTTTAGTGTTATACTGTTTCCTATCTTGTAATTGCTTTCTTATCTATGGAAATTCTCTCTATTTTCAAAAAAAAAGAAACTTAGGGCTTTGAACTATCAAGGTGCTCGTATCAAAATAAAAAGTTAGGTATTTTCTCTTTTAATATACTAGTAGATATATTTGTTTGTACTACTTGATGATCATCTTGTGATCATTTTTTTATTACACGCACGCGTTAGGTTGAGGTGGTTTTGAGATTTTCATTAATTAATTCACCTCTGATTTGTTTTTCACAATCTCCAACTTCACAACCCATCCCACGTGAGAGCAAAACCAGTGGCCTAAAGTTTTGATATTTTGTGGTGGTTCCCATACAAGCTAGCTAGGCAAAACTTCTGGACAAAAAAAAAAGCAGTATTCTTATAATCTTTTTTAGTTACCCCGAGATCATCAAAACAATAATACAGTAGCACAGAAACTAGTTATGTGTCCTGACTAAGGCCTCATTCTACTAACTCAAAAAATTAAAATCCAGTTTATTGTGTTTTTCGAGATAAGTCATCCTCTCACAATACATCACATCAAAAATCACAAAAAACCAACGCGTATTTCGAGCTCTTACATAAAAAAACTAGAAAGCCAAAAAGCGGAAAAAAAAAAAAAAAAAAACCCAAGTTAGCGGCACACTCCCTAAGAGTGCACACGGTCCGGATTGGTCCAGTTCTCTAGAAATTCAATAACTTGACCATGTCGATCGGTTCTAGAAAATTAAGAACCAAAACCTAACCAATATACGTTTATAATCTATCCAGATCCAAACCGCAAGACCGGACCGGTTTTGGTTCGCTTCCGGTTCTACCCGATTAGCGTTGAAACATTTTTCACAACACATGAACTCAAAAGATTATTTAGAATTTTGAGTACTGAATAGCGCATAAAATAATTGTACAAATGTATAAGATTCGAAACCAAATATGGTTCATGTGATACAAAAAGTACTTGACAATCTACCATCAATAAAACAACTCCTAAAATTGGTAAAAGCAACCAGAAAAGTAGCTTAAATAAGGAATAAAATAATTTGAAAAAATGAGAAAATAAATTCAGTGGTATGTCTTACTAAGAAATTTGAAAATTGAGTATTTGTGGGGTCAAATAGTTATAGTAATTTATTAAAAACTCCTTAACAAAATAGATTGCTAGTCTAAATAGACATAAAAGAATACATTACTAGGTAAAAAAATATTAACTTACCAAATCAAAATACATAATTATGTACACCTACTAATATATTAATATTACACGGACGGTTCGGTTATAACCTTGGTTCTTAAATTGAGAACCAATAACCGAACCATAATTACTTATTCTTATTATTTTGAAACCACAACCAGACCAATGAACCGCATAACCTACAATAACAACAACAATAACAGAGCCCTTCTAGTCCCCAATCATTGGGGGTATGGGCGGGGGATGGTTGATGACGGACCTAACATTTGACAATATGCACAAAGTGGTTGCGCTCAGAATACCACTGAAACAGTGACCCCCTTAAACCTCAAAGAACCGAGGAGCTATAGGGACGTTTTGTTGCAAAAACCATGCCCCTAAATCAAAGCCAAAAGGCATCAAAGAGGGCATGCCTAGAGACCCAAATCAATTTTCGTACTCATTATCATGCTTCCTTCATTCATGGTCCAAAGCATCTCAGTAATGATCTGCATAACCTAACCAAATAAAACGGTTCGGATCGGTTTAACGGTTATATAGGTTTTATTGTGCACCCCTAGTCCAAACCCCAGAGACAACAAGCATAACTATACAATTTTATCGAAAACTGCTCAGATCAAGCCCTTTTCGGGTAATTTTTTTTGGCGATTCGTCTCGTGTAGGCCCTTAAAAACACGTTGAAAAACCCTAGTTCGCCTAGGTTTAAAGATTTGCTATGTTTTATCTCCTTAATTAATCAACCAAACAACCAATAACAAAATCATTTGCACAAACGGAAGCAATAAACAAAGAACGCAAAGATATACGTGGAAAATCTCTGAAAGGATAAAAACCAAGGGAATGAATCAACACTATAAAACATTGTGCAGTTACAAGTAATCGTACCCTACGATTATGAATCCTCACAAATCGCTCTAAGACCTACTTGCCAAATCCATGTTCACCACACACAGTGCTTGATCGCCGCATGCCTTTACTCCTCAAGCCTTTTAAAATACTTCCAGAAATCCATTGGAAGATAACTCAAGTAGTTGAATAAAAGATTGTAATAACTTTTTGAAGTTATGCTTGTTGCTTAATGATCCATCTTTACTCCAAGATTCAAGCTAAAGACCCCCTTCAATGTTTTCTAAAGTAATGAGAAGTTTTGGGGTGGCTATATCATCTGCAGTCTGAACAAAACCCTAAGAGACACATATTTATAAGCTGTAGATTCTGTCTGAGTTGCTCGAGCAACTTCTGAAGTCTGTCTAAAGCTTGTCTGAGTTGCTCAAGCAAATTTTTGTAAAAATTCTTGCCATATATTTCCTTGATCTTCTTTCCTTCCAAACTTGCTATACATCAAGATCATTGATTGCCTTCCACTCCAACTACCTAAAATTTCTACCTCTTAATTACAAATATCATTGATTTCCTTCCACTTTATAAACAGACACTCTAGAAATAAATTGAAATTATATAACTCAATAAATGGGGATACAAATAAATGTGCATTTTGTCATGGAATTTGTCAACACAGAGAGACCGTGGCCTATGGTCCTAACACACGTTTTAAAAATATTGAGTGGTTTGGATAGTCGAAATTTGGTACAGAAAGTCGAAAATAGGGATCCTCTATATGAAGGGGCTCAATAGGGATCCTTTAGCCGAAAATAGGGATCCTTTAGTTGAAATCTGGTACATATATATTATATGTGAACTGGGAAAGTTGGGACAAATTTAAAATTTTGGAAGACCTCTCCTGTAATTCTGGGATTGCGGAATAAATCCCAATCCCCCAAATCACGGGAACACTCGTCTTGTTCCTTTTAAAACCTAGACTAGAAAAAAAATCACGCCCACTGAAAAAATTGTGATCAATCCCATGCCAATACTCATACTTTTGGGATTGGGGAATAAATCCCACTCCCGTCCTCCATTGTTGCAGCGCCCGATCAATACATACGACTGCAACATTCAGTCCCCCAACAGTTGCAATCTTAAAGGTGTTTGGGTTTGTTTTTTTTTTTTTCTCGAAAATCCTAAACTAACCCACTCTAGCCTTTCAAAGCTGCATCGACCAGTACGAACGAAGGAGACTAATCTGAAATGGCTAGAGTTCATAAGTCACTCAATCTCACCCAGGGAAAGGTAGGTGGGAGAGGTAGATATAAAAATATGTGGCACCAAAATAATTTGTAGAGTTGCATAAAAAATTAATTCTGGTAGAAAGTTAGTTGGTTCATAAAACTCAGTTAATACTCCCTCCGTCCGTGTTTGTTGGTTAAACGCACTCCAAATTTTGTCTCGTAGTGCTTAAATTTATGCACAAAACAAGCACTTAAAAACAAATTTTGAAGTACATTTATAAAAAAGTGGAGTGTAAAAATCATTTTCCTAATAGATAACATATAATACTTATAAAATTCTTACCCTCATTAATAAAACTTATATTGCTAAAGAAACAGTGCAGACTTACTAAATACTAAATACAAAATACAAGACTTATATTACTAAAAAATAAATACCTTTGATAAATAAAAAAAATGACTTGCTAAATACTAGGTTTCATATTCATGAGGGAAAATATTGGAGTAGATCTTACCCAATAATGCTAAGCCAACCGACAGTTTGGTGTATGGAAAATGTACAACATCTTGCAGAGCCTATCCTTCGGTCCCAATTGAATAGTCAAAAGTGTTCATTAATTTTTAAAATAAATTTTCGAATAGCTGAAAAAAATCAACCTCAATTAATTATGTGTAAGTGGTTTATCCAATACGATAATTTTTAATCCGAAATTTAGAATCCTGAATTCTAAATAAAATTTTTAAAATTTGAATCAACCAATTAAACATATCTAATTGATTGATTTTTTACAGTATTATTTGAAAAATTATTTCAAAATTAATGAACAAATTAAAAAATAAAGCATGATCGGAGTACTTACATTCTTCAAAGTGAAGAAATGTAGAGAGTCCAATGGGCTGTGAGGCCCATTGCGGGCTGCCACTGCTCATATGGTGGCCGATCCTGAAGTTGAATCGAAAAGGCAAAAGAGTCCACTATAGAATCTACTCGATGCTTCCACTCCAACGCAGCCGCCGCTGTAAGCACAAAACCCTAACCCTTTTGCCCTAAATATTTTTGTATAAATCCCCATCGATATTCATTCTCGCCAAACCCTAACAGCAGCCTCTCTATCTCCGTCGGCGACGAGCTCTTTTCTCTGCTAATAGAGCGACGGAGAAAAGGTTTCTCTAGACTTTCTGTTCTGATGTCGATATAATACATGCGCTTGTTTCTCTGTTGTTTAATTATTCAGTAGGGTGTAATACGAAGATTTCTGTTTGTGTTTAATTTTTGTTATCTTAATTGGTTAAATGGGTGTGTTTTTTTGGGTTATATTTTCATGGTTTTGCCATTTATTTTGGTGTTCGTGATGGTAAATTCATTAAGGTTTCAGAAATTTTGTTATTAGTGATGAGAAATCCTGTGGATGATGAGATCAAAAAAATTCACAGTTATCCCTGTCTGATACATTTGTGCTGAACTTTTGTGATCTGACACAAACACATATTTTTTTTTATGAACTGTTAGAACCACAAAAAAAAAAATTTAGATGATAAATCCTTAAGGTTTCAGAGGCTTGTTTATAAAAAACATTCAGAGTGGCTGGCTGATATAGCTCTCGCCTTTCGCCGGGCTTGAGAGCTGGTGTTGCTCTTCCTTGAATGTCCGACATACCCACCTCAATTTCTCTACAAACGTAATTAACTCATCAACTACATTTATGGAGCCTGTGTGTTTGACGAGACTAATAGTCTAGAGATGTATGATTCGATTGAAAACCTTCCCCCCAATGTGTTAAAATTGAGTCAATTAGTGACCGTGAGTTGGAAATAAAACACCTTCCATTGTCATTTGTTTTCCGCTGTAATGTTTTAAACTGAATAATTGCTATGTGGTTCTTGATTATATAGTCTAGTCCAATGGTAATACTTGGCCTACCAAACTAGGGGAATTTGCTTTTGATGTAATGGAAAACCTCTACGTATGTACTTCTCTTTATGTTTTAATTTGTGTTTGAGAGGTGTATTGGGATAATTTCTTTGATTTATCCTTTACATTGGGACACGTCTGCCCCTTTAGTGTGATATCAATTGCTTCAGGGAAAAACAAGTTCCCGATATGTATCCACCCTTCTCACTTTGTCAGCAAAATCTTCTTGTTTGTTTTTTTGCTGATCATTAAAGGTTGGGACATTTCTTGTTCATTATCTACTTGAAGTTGATTGGTGAATGATGATATTTAGGATTAACATTCTACATTTTGTTTAATCTCCTGATTTTTTTTAATTTCACTGTGTCTGTGATGATAAATCCAAAGGCTTGTTTCTCGGAACATTCGCAGTGGCCGCCTAAGATCTTTCGCCTTCGCCAGGCTTGAGAGATAATGCTGCTTTTATCCTTCCTTGGATGTCTGAGACATTTATTTCCTTTTGATTTTCACGTCTTAATAGTTAAAAATTCATTGGTTCACAATGTAACTGAATAAGTATCCCTGAGATTCCCACTTTTTTAGAACATTTACAGTGGAGGTAGTCTATGTGTTTTCTAGCTTCTGTTTTTGGGCAAAAATAGCTTACTGTTTGTTTTATATGTATAAATTCAGCTGACTTTGGAATGCTATTTGTCTTTGTTGTGTGATTCTGGTTATAATCTTACTTGCATTTTGTGTAATTGGGTAGTTGCATATTTTGCTGGCAACTACGGAAAATAAAGACTGTTCTTAAAGAGAAGGGAAGTGGTGGCATGAATGATGAAACAATTAGATGTCTGAATGGAGTTATCCTTGAACGAAATTTCGAGGCTTATTGATATTCTGACATTGCCACTTTTTTCTAATATTTCTCTCTTCTTTATTTTCTTGATTTATCTTCTAGTGTTAGGTCTTTTTAGATGAGCAATAGTGTTAGGGAATTTAGATTTGGCAAATTTGGACAGATGATGTCACATAGTTCCCCACATGCAAATTGCGTTTGCCGATGGTTTTGGTCATTGAAAATGTGATTCCAATGCATTTGTAAATACTGCAAATTCTCTATGCTACTTCAAGTTTCCTTCTGTGGCTGAACTAAAAAGTCAAAAAAATTAACATATTACTTTTTGCTGGAAGGAATATTATCCACAAAGCCGAGTGCTATCTTAACATTGCACTGAATGTTGCTAGAGAACTATGTACATTCATGTGTGGATGTATATTAGTAGTGGTTTTCTATTTATGGTTTGCTCTTAACTACTGTTGATGATGACAATTCCAAAGGCTTGTTTCTCAAAACATTCGCAGTGGCCGCCTAAGATCTTTCGCCTCCGCCAGGCTTGAGAGATAATGCTGCTTCTATCCTTCCTTGGATGTCTGAAACTACCATAATTTTCATATTGATCAAATTTCAGTGGAGGTAAATTTATGTTTTTGGGTAAAATTAGCTAAACTGCTTGTTTTTCGTACTTAAATTTAGCTGATTTTGAAATGCTATTTGTTTTTGGTGTGCAATTTTGTTCATCCTCCCTAAAAGAGGGTGAACAAAACCCTATGGAACCCACACAGTGATGTCATGCTTAACTCAACAATACACTTTTTGGTGCATTATATGTAATTGTATATTTTGCTGGTGACTATGTAAAATAAAGATGGTTCTGAGCTGACATCTATAACATTTTTTATTTTCTTAAAGAGAAGGGAAATTGTGGCGTGAATGATGAAACAATTAGATGTCTGAATGGAGTTATCCATGAACGAAATTTTCGAGGCTTATTGATATTCTGACATTGCCACTTTTTTTTTCTAATAGTTCTCTCTTTTTTCTTTTTTTTAAAAGCCTTTTTTTTTCCCTTTATTTATCTTCTAGTGTTATCTTTTCAGATGAACAATAGTGTTAGGGAAGTCATTTGGCAAATTTGCACAGAACACATGTCACGTAGTTTTGTGCATACTGCAAAGTATCTATGTTACTTCAAAGTTTCCTGCTGTGGCTGAATTAAAAAGTGATCTGAATGTTGCTAGAGAACTATTTGCATTCATGTGTGGATGTACATTAGTGGTGGTTGTGTACATATTTGCTCTTAACAACTGTTGATGATGACAATTCCAAAGGCTTGTTTCTCTGAACATTCGCAGTGGCCGCCTAAGATCTTTCGCCTTCGCCAGGCTTGAGAGATAATGCTGCTTCTATCCTTCCTTGGATGTCTGAAACTACAATAATTTGCATACTGATCCAATTTTCTGTCTTTTGGTGTCTATATCCAAGAAAATTGTTGGATTTTGAGTTTGATGGAAGATCGTCTCCACTTTATGTTTATAGGATCTAGTTATTCAGTTAGCCTTGGATTTTTTGCCTTTCCAAGCTTTGAGCAAATGTTGCTTCAATCCCCGGATTGTTAAGTTTTGTTAAGTTGGATTTTTTGTCTTTCAAAATATGACTAAATTTTTTTTACCGTCTATCATCCTTTTGAAAGTGTATTCTCAAGACAATGAATTTCTTCTATGGTATATTGTGTTTTTCTGTTCAATGGTGTGGTTATGAAATTGCATTCTTGTGATTGGGAATCAGCCTGATTAGAATTATTTGGTATTTTGTAAGATACGTCCTGCTTGTTTCTCAAGGCATGCATTCTTTGCCTTCTGGCTTGAGAGAGAGTGCTGCTTCAATCCTTCCTTGGATGTCTTGGACATTCCGAGGGTCTAATTTGCTTTACTCCGTATCATAATTGTACAGTAATATTCTTTTGATATACTTTACTAGTCATCAAATAATTCTTTTGCTACTGTCGATGATGACAAATCGAAAGGCTTGTTTCTCAAGACATTCGCAGTGGCCGCCTAAGAGTTTTCGCCTTTGCCGGGCTTGAGAGCTAATGCTGCTTCTATCCTTCCTTGGATGTCTGAGACATTTTCCAAGATTTTACTCCATTTAAAATGGAAATCTACGTTCTTGTGGCGACTGATCAGTCTTTTTTGACTTTTTTTTTTACCAAACTCGAATCCATTTTATGGTTTGTATCTCAAGATAATTGCCGTAATTTCAAAATAGCCTTTTCATGCCTTTGTTCTTTGGACTGGAGAGGTGGACTTCCATTGGATGCCTTAATTAAATTCCTATGTGGCTGTGTACTGATGTCAATTCGTTTGTTAGGGAGTTTTGGGTGGCAAGTAAGCTTGCCTTTCTACAAGATGCCTCATTCATATCGATGAAATCCTATCCAAATAGAAAAAAAAAGGCATGAGAACGTGCTGTTGGTGATTCCTTGACCTGTATTTTCATTGTTTTTTAACTTGTTCAGTTCATATTAGGTTTGGTCTCTTGACCTTTCATGGCATGCATCTTGTTCAACTGTGTAGTTGGGGTTTGTTCTTGTGTTCTTGCGTGGTTCTCTGGTGGCTGCAGGTAAATTGTGTAGTTGGGGTTTGTTCTTGTGTTCTTGCGGGGTTCTCTGGTGGCTGCAGGTAAATTGTGAAACAGGCTGGAACGACATGAATTCGGCTAGAATGATATGACTTTCAATAATAACGAGAGTGGTTCTCTGGTGGCTTCAGCACAAGAGTTTCCTACACCGTACCCCCCCTCAAGCCGACCTGTTAGTTATCTGGCAAGTTCAGGAGGCATTCCTGTGGCTTCAGCAACATGCTTTTTATTGCTAAATTTATACTTTTAGATGTTTTTATTCTCTTTGTTAGGCCTATATTTCATGTAAGTCGTATACTGAATCAATGTTTTCATCAATGTAAATTGGCATTTGATTGTGCTGAAAAATAAAGAAATAAATAACGTGGTTCACATGTGTAGCCCCATTGATCATATCCGCCAATACCTTCACATTACTGTCATGGATCACCCTGCCATGCCCCTGTAGAAAGGTCCCTGTTCACCGCCCCCCTGAGAGCCGAAGCTTCAATCACTGGTGCACGCCCTACAGCCGGAACAGAACCTGAACGAGCAATCACAAAAACTCTCTCGATCGACCCTCTTCACGACTCAAAAGCCCCAACAGAATTAATCTTGAAAACCCCTTCCGGTTTGATTCCGGAATGACAGAATTCGGGGAGGAATGACTAAAGTTTGATTCGGTTTATTGCGTATTACTTGTTTCAATTTGCTTATTGTCTTTTAGTTTTACATATTCTGCTTCTGGTTTGCCATGTGCTCGCAGATCTTCTAATAGAGTCCTATGAGTATTTTGTTTTTGTGCAGAATCCCCTCAATTGTAAAATCCTTCATTTGTCTTTTGTGATACTAAACAGCCCGTATTCACCTATGGAATGTAAATCGTTTTTCTGGCATGGTGTTTTGTGAGTTTTTTTCGTCATTTGCGGATAAATCCTTCATTTCATAGGTGAATACGGGCTGTTTGGATATCTCCTTCACATAGGTAAATTAGTTTTTTTCACAAAAGACAAATGAAAGGTGATATCCAAACAGACCGTATATATATATATATATATTTTTTTTTTTATGCCAATTACTACAGAGGAGTACTATATTTTCCTCGTTCTTTAATAATTTTATCTTGCATGTATTCCACTATTAACGTTTCCCCATCATCAATTTTTATCAAATTCCGTAGATGGATACGTGGAGTAACACAAATGACGAAAAAAAACTCACAATACACCATGCTAGAAAACCGATTTACATTCCGTAGGTGAATACGGGCTGTTTGAATCGCCTCAATTGTAAAATCCTTCATTTGTTTGTAAAAACTGGATGGCTCAATTTTGATATTTTCGGATTTATCCGCATATAATTGAATTATTGAAAGGTTCATTTTCTGGATTTTGTCATGAAGATCAATCATGTAAAAAGTCATGGTGAATTTGTGATAGGACATTGATATTGATGTATAAATCTTAAAGTGCATGTATCATGACAAAAAATAGACTGATTTACCATATTAGAACTCAAATATGTTGCGATTAATATTCAACGAATGTAATTTTCGGTATGACTGAATTTCTTGACACTCTCTTTAAAAAAAAAAAAGTATAGTTCTGAATATTAAAATTGGATCTCTTTAATGAAGTCCGTTGACAAAAAAAAATTCACATTTTTCCTTGTTTGTGTTTTGGCTATAGTCTTGCTTTTTCTCATCTTTAGATCCCCAGTACTAGAGTTTTTTTATTCAATTGCTTCACTTCCATCAACGTCAATTTTGGTTTCATTGCGACATAAATATCAGCCGGATCAATAACATAACCTAACCGGAGAACGCTGCAGGACGCCTCCTTGGAAAGGAGCGTACGGTACATCGCATTACGTTTTTATTTTGGTACTTGTTAATTGTTGTGTATGATTTTGGTACTTGTTACGTATGATTTTGATCAATTTACAAACCGCAAGTGGTGGCTAGCTATTGCTGTAGAGCTCTTGGATGCCCCCACTGTATTCCGAGATCGAGTCCCATCCCCCCTGTAATAGATTATGAATGATGAATGACGCAAAAAACAAAAAAAATCTATACTCATGGTGGTAACCTTGTTACTTATGATTTTGGTACTTGTTACCAACCGTTATGATTTTATAAATTCACTATTTATGTAAATATTTATGGTAACCCATCAAAAAATACGTACTAACAATTATAAAAAATATACGTAAAGATTTTCCTAAAAGAACAGGGTATTGCTAGGCTGGTTTTGATTGTTGCCCCCCAAAACAGTGAGCTGGTCTTGGAGATACTTTTGCCTGTTGACATTCTTTTATCCTTGAAAATGTCGAAATTATTCCAATAATAGGACAGTCCCTACAACCATATTTCTAATATTAGAAATAACTTAGGAGTTCGTATAGCTATAAAGTCCAGTAGTGGCGGAGACACAATGTGGACTTAGCAGAGGTTGCAAATCATTTGTATTTTCTACACTATAACAGCAGCTATATAGGAGTATAAATATATATAGCCGTCTGCCAAGTCTAATGGAGAGACGAAATTGTGTATATATACATAATCGACATTTAATATTACGGGCATGACCAACAAATGGTTGATAGTGTGAAATTTTTTGAAGTTTTTTCACATATGGATGGGAGTCTTAGAATTTTTATGCAATATCCAAGGGACTTGTAAGGCACTAAGGCCCATCTCAAAGAACTTTTTCAAATTAACCTGAAAAATTAGTACTAATAGTGCGTATATTTGGAGTGGATCACCCCTGACACCCCTTGTGTCGGAAACGGGACCTTGTAGGTCGGTCCCGTAGCACACATCTAGACCTACGGGTGAGCAGAAATATTCAGATCCCGACCTGACTAAAAAGGCCCATTCCAGCAGTAGGAGTACTTATTTGTTGGGCTTGGTTGAAATAGTTTTAGTGGAATCCCCAAAAATAATGGGTTCATTTTAGAGCCATTCTTAAAAATACTCAATTTAAAAGGCCCATTCCAGCATAAGCTCAAACTGACTAACTCGACCAACCCGAACCCCTTCTTCCGCCGGGTTCCAGAATTACAAGGTTCGATCTTGGTTCTGAAATTTCTATGACGAGTTAGGGTCAAACTCGATCTTACTTGACCCGTGCTCCTTGAGTTCAATAACTTCATTCAACTGGAAATTTGCAATGATATGATCTTATTATTCTAAAAAAAAATAAAAAAAATTAAGACCAATGCTAAAGACATATACAGACCCCACAAGATTCATGTAGGATCCACAAATATCGATCAAATCCAATGCCATTTGAGTCCAGACTTGCATATCACAATTATCTTCCAACTCCCAAATAAAAACAAGAGGATAGTTAGCAAATTAATTAGGCCAACTCCAAAGCCATAAGTGTGATTCCTTGGTTAGGTATCTTACAGTTCTTTGAAACAGATTATTTATTAGCAAAATAAATAGGCCAACTCATGTCCATATAGTTGTCAACTGTCTCAAGAATTAGTAAAAGCCAACATCAAAATTTTCTAATAATTTGTTTTGCCAAATAGAATTATAAGTTCCACCAATTATTAAACTAAAATGTATCCAAAATTATACACAACAATTTTTTTTTTCCGACAAGGCAATTTTCTACATCTATTTTGTTCTAACGGAATATTATTGGTGGAAGTTGAACTCCCGATCTCATAGATGGAGATGCTCCAATGTAAGTGAGCTCACTATCCCTCAACAAAATCATCATGAAGACTGATGGATCATTAACAAATCAATAATGTTGTGTATGGATATTGCGGGATAATGGACTCACTATCCCTCATACACAACATTCATTATCCCGCAATATCCATACACAACATCCATACACAAAATTATTGATTTGATAATGATCCATCAGTCTTCATGATGATTTTGTTCGTTTTGTGTTTTTTTTTTGTGGTTTATTGGTTTGTCTTAACTAGAGGAATAAAAAGAAATTCATGTATCATATTCAAATTTTTAGGTACCTTTTGAATATACACAAATTTAACAGTTCATAATCGCGTCTATTGGTGTCACTAAAGGTTTGCCCCGGTTGTTAATTTTTGGATCCCAAATTGTTTGTCCCTCTTTCTCTAAACGGTATGTCCCAAAATAAATGTCCAGTTTCGAAAGTTACCCAAAAAAGTTAAGGTGATTCCTGTTTTGCCCTTTGTTTACTACTCCATGCCATTTGTTTTACTCAATTGTTTCTTGAAACTGTAATAAAAGCAGAAACATGCACTGGATTTCAAGGAGTAAGCATTCAGATTCAGGCATGCAATTACAAAGAGTCCGTTGGAAATTTGCCCACTATCAACCAAAAAACTTAATTTCCATTATAAAAGAAGACAAAAATTACAAGTGCATTACAAGTGTAGCACTTTAAAAACGAAAACCCTTCCAACTGCAATAGATTCCCAAATGAATAAGATAAAATGCAACTTAACAAGTTGGATTCCCCAAAAGGGTCCAATAAATTCGGACACAGGGAGTAATAATAATTAAACTAAAGAGACAAGACAAGGAGAGCTATGTGAAATCTACTTAGGGTTCAACAACCTAAGCAAAAAAACACAACCCAATCCTACTTATTTGTTTCCATAAATCAAAAAAGATTTACAAGAGGTATCAAATTAGGAATTATCCACAAGCCCCTTGTGACATCTGACTCCATTGATGTAGTACCAGACGGATCAGAGATTTGTTATTTGGAAGTGGTTGAAGGGGTGTGGGGCTCCGGATCGTGAATGTATCTGGAAGTTTCGTTTCCAGGGATCTGCTTGTTTTTGTAGCCCAGGTGGGCTTAATTTTGATTATTAAAAAAATAAAAAGGATCTCCTCCTTTGAGTGTTCTTCCTCTTGAGTTCAGTAACTTCATTCAACTGGCAAACAGACCAATGTTTAAGACATATACAGACCCCACAAGATTCATGTAGGATCCACAAACATCGTTCAAACTCCAATGCCATTTGAGTCTGAACTTTGTATACTATCACACTCATTTTCCAACTCCTAAATAAAAACAAGAGGGTTAGCAAATTAATTAGCCATAAGTGTGATTTCTTGGTTTTGGTATTTTACGGTTCTTAAAATAGATCATTAATTAACAAAATAAATAGGCCAACTCATGTCCATACAGTTGTCAACCATCTCAAGAATTAGTAAAAGCCAACACCAAAATTTTCTACTAAGTTTTGCCAAACAGAATTATGAGTCCCACCGATTATTAAACTAAAATGTATCCAAAATTACACATAACAAATTTTTTTTTTTCGACAAGGCAATTTTCTACATCTATTTTATTCTAATGGAAAATTATTGGTGGGAGTTGAACTCTAGACTTCATAGATGGAGGTGCTCCAATGTGAGCGAGCTCACTATCCCTCAACAAAATCATCATGAAGACTGATAGATCATTCTCAAATCAATAATGTTGTGTATGGATATTGGGGGATAGCGAGTTCGCTGTCCAATGTGAGCTCGCTCGCTATCCCTCAACATCCATACACAACATTATTGATTTGATAATGATCCATTTGTCTTCATGATGATTTTGTAGCGGTTGCTTTAGCTAAATAAACCAAGTGGTTTTTTTTGTCCTAATTCAATTTTTTTTTTTTGCATTTGTTAGTTGTGCGTTGATTTTTTTTTTTGTGTGGTTTATTGGTTCGTCTCGACGAGAGGAATATAAAAAGTATAAAATTATTAACCAAAATTAAATATTTGTGAATAAAGACAAAAATAATCCAATAAACAATAATATTTTTGATTATTAGCCGTTACTGGACTTTTTTAAAATTTTGTTCATAATCTTATACTTTTTAGATTCATCTAGTCGAGATGAACCATTAAACCACAAAAAATTGATGCAGAACTAACCAATGCAAATTTTTTTTTGAATAAAGATAAATTTATTTATTTTTGGTTTATTTAGCTTTGGACTGACGCACTACAGAAGCAACCACCTGGGCCCACTGCCTTAATCTCTTCTTGACCTTCTTCGGATCATCACCTACAAAAAAATTTGCAAAAAATTAAGAATCCAATTTTGAAAGGAAACAACAAAAAAAAAAAACCCAGTAAAACTCATCCGTCTGATCAATTGAGATTGCATTTACAATGTATACATACCTTGGTCGATTATAGTGCTGCTAGGGTTCTCAATCGAGCACGACGACTTATCGGAATCAGAATCAACCTTCGACGATGACGACGTCGTTCTAGATAAGCTGTGGCTATACTGCTTATTAACTGTCTGGTAGAAATCAAGAGCAGGAAAAGTTTCTGATAGTTTCGGGTTGATATCGGGCGAGTCGATACTGAAACCTAACTCGAAGCAAGCCTTGAGTTCCTCCAAATCGTAGTCAGTGAAGCTCTGATGGAGGCCGTTGTGGCTCTGCCGCAACTTTTGGTGGCCCTTTTGCTGCAACCAAGCCTTGTCACGCAAAATGTCTGGTGACAACGACTGATGCTTGAGGAGTGGTGAAGCACGCGGCGGCACATTGGGTTCGGACATGGCGGTGGCAGGGCGGAGGATTTTTAATGTGGCTTGTTGAGGCAAGAAGGGTGAGGTGATTATTACAAGGGTGGGGTGTTTTTTATAGTAGGAGGGGGAATAGGGTATCATGGGGATTGCTCACATGAGGGGGATAACAAAAAAACTAGGGACCACAAATTAAAACTCCACTACTACAATAAATTTAAAAGATCACGGATAAAACCCATGATCTTTATAATTTAATCACGGTTTTAAAACCATGGTTGATGGAGCCATTATTAAAAGTCTTCTAGACCACAGTTTATGTTTGTGATCAAATGTATGTCCAAAATGATATGTAAACGCATAAAGCGTGATGTTAAACAAGATAAGACCATGGTTTGAACAACAAACCGTGATAAAATTAGATTTATGTCAGATTTAAAAAAAATATGTATATGTATTATCTTTTCCTTTATTCCCTTTTATATTACAACAAATATGTAATATATTTTAAATAAAATATATTGCATTATATTATAATATATTATTTTATTTTATTTTATCCTATTTTATAGAAATTATACAATCGACGACGTAAATTTGGTCGTCATAGATTAACCTTTGGCGACAACTAGTAATTTGGTAGACGAATACACTAACAAAAAATTAGTTAGTGACATATTTTCTCTTTGGCGACTAACATTTTTTGTCGCCATATGTCTCTGCCAGATTTCTACTTGGCGCTAATCATTTCACGCCGGATAATATTTTGGCGCTAAACATTCCCGACTAAGCTCATATTTTGGTCGATAAAGGCATTGCATAAGGCGACGAATATTCGTTTCGTCACCAAAAGTGATGCATAAGGCGGCAAAATAAAAAAAAAACTAAAATAAACAATAAAGTATTTACTAGTCCATCACACTTGTAATCGAAGTATGGTTAAAATATGCAAATATATTTTATTAATGTCGAAAAAACTGTGAGAAGAATGATTTTTAATCACGGTTGTAACAAAGCGTGGTGAAATAAATACCTTTTATCACACTTGTAATCGAAGTGTGGTTAAAATATGCGACACATGTTTTATCACGGTTGAAAAAAATGTGATAAAAAGTTTTTTATCACGGTTGTAACATGACGTGGTTAAAATAAATACATTTTATCACGATTGTAACAAACGTGGTGAAAATAAATTACATTTTATCACACTTGTAGGAAAATGTGATTAAATTAAGCAATTATAATCACAGTTCTTTTAAACCTGCGATAGTTATTATTAATCACTACGGTTTATAAGCAAAGTGACATTAAAAACTCGCCTTGCATTTCTTTATCACGGTTTCATCAAAACCGTAATCTTTCAAATTTTCTTAGCGTGATCTTTATCAATTATTCTAGTAGTGCTCCCAAAACTAGGAATGAGATTCTTTGTGCCGAAGAACCCCTATGCCTCTGTGCCCAAGGGTTTTCAGTCGTTGGAGGACACATAAATTTTAAAACATGAAAAAAAAACTCACAATCCAACGGCTCATAATCCCTCGGCACAGAGGCACGGAAGTTTTCGACACAGAGGATCTCGCACCCCGAAACTAAACACGAAACCAGTTTCCCTATTCAAACCACTAGCACTCCATACAAATAATATCAGAGTAATAAAGTAAGAATACTATAATTAATATCTCTAAAAGAGAGAAGTCTTTTAACATAATATCATATTCTCTTTCGATTACAAAAGATATCAAGATTAGATCCTTATGCTTTATTTTAGTGCACCAACACCCCATAATAACACTCTAATATAGTATTTTACAACAAGCTAGCTATTATCAATCATCATAAAACTACATACAATTAGACATAAAATTATCAATAGTCAGTGGATGGGTGCTTCTCATTTTTAAAAAATTAATTCCAAAAGTTTTCACTATTTCTTCATCTGTGGTTTTTT